>CABHPR010145176.1:45000-50471 GCA_902168415.1 Peromyscus melanophrys
TATTGATTTTCATTTAAGAAATATAAATACAAAATGAGACACATTTGATTCTTTTTTGTATTTGTGGAGGGCAAAGATTGAATAAAGTGCATTTTAGGTTGATGGTTCAGAGTCTGGTTTCTTAATCTAGTTTTGCTAGCTTGAATTTCAGACCTTCAACTTTGCCAACTAGGAGAGTTGCAATCTTGTTATATACATACATTCTCTATGAACCTGTTTCGTTGTCTGTAACATGAAGTAGGACTTTAAGATGTTAAATGTTTTAAAATATTTATTTATAATAAAGCATTATTAATAACATTTACAGGGTGTGTATTGAACTAAATGCTTATATTCACTAATATGCGTAATATTATATGCAAGAATCCAAGTTTATAAAATAAGTACAGTTTCGTCACCTTGTAATGACTGGAAATAGTGACATGAAACTAGATCTTTGAGATGGACAAGATACACATCATGATCTGCAAAGGCTACTTAAAGAAGATTTTATTTTATTTCAAGAATGACACCAAAAATTAGAATTATATGAAGCCAAAAGTATACTGTATTTCAAGAGAGAGTTATCCCATTGTTTTAGAGGCTTAAATAGTTTTAACATGAAGCTGAAGAAGACATTGAATTTGTCTAATACACAAACAATAAGTGACTGTGATGACAATGGTTTAAGGGTTCTTTACAGTGAATTCCTAGCATATCTTTGATTGTGGTACTATGAACTATGGTGTCTAAAATCATAATCTGTGTTGGTTTTGGTGAAAGACTCAAATGAAGAACAATATATAAAATAATTTTATAACTATTATAATTCTTGGATTATGAGAATTAGTTCTTTGATATTTCTCAATTACTTTAAATTTCAGAGTTGATAGATAAGGCAAAATTTATAGAATATAACAACTATCACTACATAATACACATATAAAGTATAATTATCCATTATTAATGCCTCTCTCTTAAAAAAATTATCCATGACTTCAGTTTTTCTTTCCTAGTATTATTTACTCTTTATCAATGACACTGTTCACTAGTGTATGTATCAGATAGTGAAGAAGAAAAGCAAAGGAAACACGTTGAAACAAATTAAACTGTTTTATTATTTATGGCAAGGTCTCAAAATGCAGCTCAAAGAGGAGATTTGAATTTGATTTCTGGGAGAATATTTTAGATTATATCAGTATTAAATGATGCCTACATATTACAGAATAACAACTATTATTTGTAAAATCATGCTTTTGATCTTTAACTTACTGAATGTTTTATAAATATTCTTTTTCAACTCAACAAACTTATTCTGTTTTTGTTTTTCATTTCAGCAGCAACAGATGAGTTTGCACTGAATAAAGCTGAAAAAGTATGTTTAATTTCTATTTCATGAAATTTATGAACCAGATTGGGAGTATTTAATATAGTAAACTGTTATACATAC
The DNA here is from genome assembly GCA_902168415.1 of Peromyscus melanophrys. NCBI lineage: Eukaryota > Metazoa > Chordata > Mammalia > Rodentia > Cricetidae > Peromyscus > Peromyscus melanophrys. Next base: position 46,430 of record CABHPR010145176.1, read on the forward strand.
ATGTAATAATGGGTAGTAAGTAAATGTACACTAGTCCATCTTCATTTCTATTGCTTTGAAGAGATACCATGACCATGACAACTCTTACAAAGTAAAACATTTAATTGAGGTAGCTGCTTACAGTTTCAGCAGTTTAGTCCATTATCATCATGGTGGGGAGCATGGTGGCTGGGAGTATGGTGGTGTGCAGGCAGACATGGTGTGGAGAAGTAGCTGAGAGTTCTTACATCTTGACTTCCAGGCAACAGGAAGTGGTCTCTCTCACTGGGCGTGGCTTGAGCATATATGAGACCTCAAAGCCTGCCTCTACAGTGACACACTTCCTCCAACAAGGCCATACCTACACCAACAAGGCCACGCCTTCTAATAGTGCCATTCTCTTTGGGGGCCATTTTCTTTCAAACCACCACAAGTACTAAAATAAAAAAATAGGAAAAAGCTTTGAGACACTTGATTTATCAATTTTAAAATAAAGAAACACAGCATTCCACTTTTGAGAGTGAGTTACCATCCGACTAAGTAGTTAGATATAGGGTTTTTTTTTTTGCCTTTATCAAGAATAGAGTAAACCAAATGATTCCAACTATATTTTTATAATAGAATTGTTATTGGTTTGATAGACTTAAATGTCTATATGTTTATTGTAATTAAGTGGGTGAATCTGTCTTTTCAATACTTTATATTTTGTTTCTCTAAGAGTGAAAACTCATTAAGAAAAAAAATTAATGAAAATAGTACTAACATACCTCAAATTTTTGTTCCTTTGTGTTTTTCTTCTTGAATTTATACTTGTATTTGACTTGAGACAAAGAATCTTTATTTTACCTGTACTTGTATGTTGATGAGATAAGGTTTATAATAGTATTTTTCCAAAGGGTTTGATTAATATTTGGACAATTTCTGAATAATCATAATTATAAAGCATACAATAAATCCCTATAATGAAGGAGGTCCAAAGTATTATGTATTTTCAATTCCCTTCCTTTCAATGAAGTATAGTAATAAGTGCACAATAAGAAAAAACATTTTCTGTGAGAAAGAATAGAAAGTTCCCAATATTTATAAAACAGTAAATCAAAATATATTTAATACACTGAAATAAGGTAGGAAATATCTGAACTTTGACACACAAAAAGAGTATATTTTAAATATTAGTATTTCTGGTGATTTTGTTCCTTTAATTGTGAATGTTTTTATATTATGAGAATGATATCAGATAAAGCACTCCCATCTAATTGTTTGTTTATCCAAGAGATAAATAATTAAAGACAAATCAAAACAAACTGTATTTTGCTTGTTAACCTTCCTGAAAAACAGTGAATAACTTTATTTTAATGCTTACTCAAATTTTTCTCCTTGAAAAATAAGTCACATTTAAAGACATAAAAATAAAATAAGAAGAACAGAAAAGAAGACAAATGTTCAGCCTATATCCAATAATATTTACATTACAAAAGTTTTAACTTTGTTAAAATTACTGACCAATGTTTGTTATTTTAGTCACATTACCAAAGTTTTAAAACACTTAAGTACATTTTATATTATTTTGAAGACAATCTGCACTAATTTTCCACAGCCAACAATAAAAGAAAAGCTCAATTAGCTCACTGTTTAGGTTATAGATGATGAACTTACTGATTGTTTTCCCTTGAATTAATCAGATATTTTAGCATTTGTCATATGCTAAATGTCATAGCATTTAGCATTTATAATATGCACTTGAAAAGAAATTGTTCAACTCTTTTCTCTCCATTGATTTGTCATTGGATACAAATTAACATGCATAGGCACTCTTATAGAATGAACAGTACACTCTTTGTATAAACTGAAATACTTCTATACTTTTGTAATTGCATAAAAGTACCAAATGTGTTCTCCTATCCAGGAATATAAATACATATTGTAGTTACATAAAACAGAAGCTTGTTTTATATGACTATGATGAATTATTTGTCTTGTTAGTTCATGCTTATGTCTAAAATTTCAAAACCAAACAATTATATGTATATTTTATGAATCAATGATCAAAATACTTTTCTATAGTGATTGATTTGTAAGCTCCAGTTAGAAGTTTTAAAAGTACATTACAGAGCTGGAAGCTTTCTCTCCACTGCCTGTCTTTGATAGTGCTGGAAAGTGTTCTGCACACTGCCAGGGGAAAAAAAACCCAAACATCAGTTTGACCCATCAGTCAACTCTGGAATTCTGGCTGTTTGTGCTATTCGTAAGTGCTAGGGATCTGAACCTGGATCCTCACGTTTACATAATGTGGTGTTTTGTGTTATAAATGTTCCCCATAGGCTCACATATGATGAGTGATATCACTCTGTATGATGTGAATGTGTTGCTTTGATTGGTTGGTAAATAAAATGCTGCTTGGTCAGTAGTCAGGCAGGAAGTATAGGCAGGATAACCAGACAAAGAAAATTCTGGGAAAAAAGAAGGCTGAAGAGACACCAGCCCGCCATCCAGGGAGCAGTATGTAATGACACACAGGTAAAGCCATGGAACACATGGCGACATATAGATTAACAAAAATGGGCTGAGTTTAAGTGTAAGAGCTAGTCAGTGGTAGGCCTGAGCTAATGGCTGAGCAGTTTTAATTAATATAAACCTCTGTGTGTTTACTTGGGTTTGAGTGGCTGAGGATGATGCGGGACACAGGAAAACTTTCAGCTACACACATATCTGAACACTTGATCCCCAGTTAGTGAGGCTATTTGGGGCGATTGTGGAAAAATTAGGAGGAGGAACCTTGCTGCAGGAAGTAAGTACATCACTGAGGGCAGACTTTGTGAGCTAATAGCATAATCCTAGTTCTACTTCGTACTCTCTCTGCTTCATGTTTTTAGTTGAAGGCATGATTTCTCAGTTTCCAGTTCTGGATGTGTGCTGCCATGCCTCCTCCATCATTATTAATTCTTCCCCTGGAAGCCAAAATAAATATTTTGTTCAAAAAATTGCTTTTGGTCACCATGTTTATTACAGCAACAAAAGGAGCATAACAAATCTTTTACTCTAACAAGCCAAGACTCCAGTGCCTCGCTTTCTTTTGAAAATGACACCTAAGGCCATGTGGATGTCCTTGGTCTGTGCTGCAGCCTGAGGTCATGTTGAAGCCCATGTGCTGTGCTGCCACCTGAGGCCATGTTGGTATGGGTGGCTCATGCAGCCACCTGAGGCCTTGTTGATTCCCATGACCCAAAGAGCTATGTCTGTGTCCATGATCTTAATGCTGCTGGGGGTCATGTTGATGTCTGTTGTGGCCTGTGTCACCATCGAAGGTCATGTTGATGTTCCCTATGCTACCACCTGAAGTCATGTTAATGTCTGTGGGCTGTGCTGCCACATGGAGCCATGTTGATTTCTATGTTCTGTGGTCTGTGTTGCTGCCTGAGGCCATGGTGATGTCCATAGGCTGGGCAGATGCTGGGGTCCTTATTATAGGTGTCCACAGCCCACGTTAAACTGAAGGCCATGTTGATGCTCCTGGCCTGTGCTTCTTGTTGCCTGTGCTTCAGCAGACGGCCTTGTATATGTCCATGGTCTCTACTGCCACCAATGACAAAGTGGAAGTCCTTGGCATGTGCTGATGCTAGAGACCATGTGGCTGTTGATGGTCTGTGCTGTTGCCAAAAACCTTGTGGAAGCCCATGATTCATGCTCCTAGTGACTGTAAAGGGCAAGGAAGCTACTTTTACAGTCATATCAATAACTGCAGGTGCACAATTGGGAGAGGGGGACATGGAAGGCATCTGTGACTATCCTTATCCCCTAACCCAGCCCTCCCCAAAGTTATAGCCTAAAAAGGAAACCATGAAAGAGAACTCGTAAAAACTGTGATAAAGATTCTGAAGTGTAGCTCTCCACAAGAGATAGCTACTGGTGGAGTGCTGTTGGAGGATTCAGTTTTCCTTAAGAGGTTGGCCACTGGGTGTTTGACCATTCTTCAGTGAGTATATGGACACCAAAAATTAGACTTGTTTTTTTTCTCTTGTGTGTGTGTGTGTGTGTGTGTGTGTGTGTGTGTGTGTGTGTGTGT
>CABHPR010145176.1:50481-60707 GCA_902168415.1 Peromyscus melanophrys
TGTGTGTGTGTGTGTGTGTGTGTGTGTGTGTGTGTGTGTGTGTGTGTCCTTCTTTTTCTTTTTTTTTGGGGGGGGGAGTGGGTTGCAAGGATGGCAGTCAGACATGGGAGGACTGGAAAATGAGTGTGATCAGGGTGCATGATGTGAAATACCCAAATAATCAGTAAAAATATTCTGTTGGATAAAAAAGAAAATGCCCATAACAAATACAATATTCAGTATCCTAGATTCAGACAAGTGCAACATGTTTTTTCTCTTCATGCAAATAATAGGTTTTACTTTTTGATGTGTATATGCATGGATAAAAGGGAGTAAGTTTTGGAAAGATAGAGAGGGATGCAAAAATTTTGTAATGGTTGGCCAGCCTTGAGGGAAGGAGATGCAATACAATAAGTGTGACATAAAAGCACAAGAGAGGCTTCTTGGAGGAGTAAAAGTATGACCAAGAGATGGATAAAGGGACAGTGTAGGAACTGGAAGAAGAATATCAGCATACAAATATATATCAACATGCCATAATGAAGACCATTATTATGTTTGACAATTTAAAAAATATTAAAAATAATAGCAGCAATAGAGTAGCTTTTAGGAAAAGATAAGTTCTGTTTTAATTAAACAAGTTAGGATTAATGTAAGACATAAGTACCCGAAAATTCTAAGACAGATGTTCATGAGCATACTATAGCACATAAATGAAGTACCCAAAAGAGTAATAGGATTAACATGAATTTATATAGCATAGTTCAGTTAGTAAGGTTTCTGATGCTAAGGAAAACCAAAGCCAACATCATTTTTGTTTATATCTTCCACATTTTTAACTAAAAGAAAATTTCAACTGGCTTTTAAATGAGTAATAGAATCCTGGGTATTATTTTCTGGTATTGTTATTATGACAGATAATTTAATAAAATATTTCCATTTTTGTAAATAAAATAAACAAATTTGAAAAAGAAAATATATTTAGAATAGGGTTAAATCATCCATATATTTAAATGTCTATAATTTGGCTTCTTTTGATGATTTCATATCTTATATTTTAGATTGCCTCAGAATAAAACCAGTTTAGTTTTGCCTGATATAAGTAAATACTACATTTACCTGATACCCATATTATTGTACTATTTATTTATTTTTATCCCATGTAGTTGTAGATATTTTTTCATCTAAGATAATGTCTATAGATCTAAATTTTGTAACATCAAATTTTGAAACAATAGCTATCCCTCTAGCCTGAATTACTGGAAACTGTGGTTTCATGATTTAAAATCAGGTGGTGTTCCTATTTTTAACTGTTAGTTACTGACTTAATATTATATTTCCTATTTCTACCATTTTTCCTTGAAATTTCATAATCTGTTTTCTTCACAGCTGAATAAAATTCTATTGTATAAAATATTTATATTAAAAGTAATTTAAAAATTTTTATTTAGTAACAAAGGCATCCTTTAAAGAAGAAATAAGTTGAATTCAAGTGCACAAATGGATACAAGCAATTGTATCAGTTTACTTCCTCTGATTTATCCACCAGAACTATATTGAGACTGTAGTGCGCAGTTTCTGAATGAAATAAAACTCAAAATCACAGTAGTTAAGCCTTGCTTAAGTTACAAAACTTAAATGTGGAATTAATTAGTTTCAAACTGCCCTTAAAACTAAAGTCTATTCCAGTATCTTATGGTACTTCCATGGTAGATAATACAGTGTATCACATAATGTATGCTTTATGAGGATAAATAACACCCTATTTTAATGTTAGAGATAATGGGTAATGAAGAGATGACTCAGCAGTTAAGAGTGAGTCCAGCACACATGTCAGAGGACTGATAGATAACCACTTGTAAATTCAGTTCCAGAAGATCTGACATCCTCTCTAACTTCTGGCAACAGCTGAATTCACAAGCACAAGCACCTCCCTCCCACACACATAAACAGAGAGCTCAGAGGGGGCATTAGAAATGATGTAAATAGAGTACTCACATATGAAATTCTAAAGGGAATACAAATATTTCAAATCTATTATTATTGTAATTCAGCAAAAGCTTAGGGAAGATAACTTGATCTTTTACTGAGGTAAAGATTGCCTTGTTGTTACTGATAAATGAATCAAAAAATAATATCCAGGTATTGAAAATGAAAGCAAACATGAAATTACAAAATTGAGACAATCTTGAAATTCAGAAAAAAATGGATTTTAAAATTCCATTAGTAAACAATTACAAAAGAGGAAAGGATTTAAATATAGTTTGTTAATTGTATTTATCACTGCCTGAAACCATGCCCAAAAGACAAAGACAAATATGTTTTGTTTAAAGTGCTGCTGGCACAGCAGTTCTTGAACAGTAAAAAGGATGATTGCCATGGTGGTACTTCAATGGGGAGAGGAGACTAGTACATTAAAATATATATAATAGCTTCTGGTTGTTTTTCTTGGACACAGATTCAGTTTATGAAATGGCATTGTGGTTAGCGTCCCTTATCGTATGTAGTAGTGCTCATTAGTAATTAAAGACTAGTGTCAAAGCTCTATCTTCCCATAAAATAAGTTGTATCAGAATGAGATTACTGCTTTTATTATAACAGACAATATTCTACACAAGTATTTGATACACTGACAGTTATTTTTTAACTTTTCTGCCATAAACACTCAAGTATAACTTGTTAACTTAAAAGAATATTTGGCTCAAAGGAGGAGTGTTTAAAAGCCTCCTTGAGATCCTAATAGAGAGTTTCAAATTTGGTTAGAAAACTGATGTCTATGCATTCAAATTAAATTTAGTATGAATTATGAAAGTATTGGAAATTGCATAGATGATGGGATTTATGGCAAATAATAAAAGCTACATGGCAATTTGTATGTAAGAATCATGTTGACTTAACCCAATTAAGAGTAGGAGATGAGAAATCTAGATAAATATGACGTGATAGACAAAACAGTGGTTTATATATCAAAGCAATAAACAGACGAAACTCATACATACTGTTCCAAGACATTTTCTTTATTATTTTCATGCCATGAAATGTAAGTGAATAGTTGAGTCCTATAGTAGAATTTTATATTAGGTTGTTTATAAAGATTCTGCTCCAAATACACATCAATAATAATTTTATTAGTTATTTGTACAGTCTTAGAAATTAATGCATTGTTTATATTAAACATGTATTTTTGTTCACTAGGATAAAAAACTGAACATTTGAGGTTTCTATAAAAATATCTCAAGAAATCTGTTCTTTTAATTTTATCATAATTTTGTAGTGTTAATTCTTTTTCAGCATTTTAATTTTAATAATATGTTTTTAAATTTTTATATTCTTTTTAGTTTTTAACTCCCAATTGTTCTTTTTAAATTTTGTGTTATTTTTAAGATTATAATATAATAACATTATTTCTCCCTTCCCTTTCCTCCCTCAAAACTGTCCCATATACCCTTCTTTGTTCTTTTTCAAATTTATGACTTTTTTGATTAATTGCAGTTACACACAGATATGTGTACACATATATATTCCTAACTATAACTTACTCAGTCTGTATAATGTTACTTGTATGCAATTTTTCAGCACTGATAGCCAATTGTTGTGCTCTTCCATAGGGAAGAATATTTCTCCCACTCTCAGCAGTCCTTAGTTGTCTGTAGTTCTTTGTGTAAGGTTGAGGACTCATAGGCTTTTTCTTGTGCCATTTTGCATATTCTTTGGTGTCATCATTGTTCATTTCTCATTTAGACAAGTCATGTTGGTGAGACTTTATGGATGTAGCTTCTGATAATTACTAGGAGACACAATCTCACAGAAAACTCCCTGATCTTCTGGCTCTTAAAAACCTTCCCATCCCCTCTTCTGCAATATTCCAGAGCCTGAGTTGTGGAAGTGTTTTGTAGATGTATCCACGATGACTGGGTTCTACAATTCTACATTTTGATTGAGTGCTTGTTGTTTTCTGTAATGGTATCCATCTGTTTCGTTGAGACATTTCCTTGATGAAGGGTGAGGACCACACTTAATGATGGGTAAAAGAACAAATACTGAGTTTTGTTGTTAAGGATTACACTGGCTTAGTAAATTGGTGGTTGTAAGTTATCCTCCAAGATCCATGACTTCACTAGCACTGAGTAATTAGCTAGGTTTCCAGTAGCAGGCATGGCATTGCTCTTGTTGAACAGGTCTTAAGTTCAATTAGAGGCTGTTAGTTACTATAAAGTTGTTTGTGTCTCTACTGCACCCTTAGGCTTATTGTTCCATGCTGGTCATTGTTGTGGCTCATAGGCATCATAGCTGGGTAGGATTTTTGCTGCCTCCCTCCTTTGGAGACTTTCAGGATACCTTCTGGTACCATGAAAGCTAGTCCTCAGGGAGGAGGCATATAGGTTAATTCCAACTCAGGAGTCTCTGGGCCCTTTGTCTGAAGCACATGATGTGTTTGTTTGTTTTTCAAGACAAGGTTTCTCTGTGTATCCCTGGCTGTTGTGGAACTCTGTCTGTAGACTAGGCTGGCCTTGAACTCAGAAATCCACCTGTTTATACCTACCAACTGCTGGAAATAAAAGCATGCACCATTAGGCACATTTCAGCATTTAGGATGTGAATGTGGTATTTATTTATACAAAATACATACATATATACATATACATACATATATATATATATATATATATATATTCATGTAACAACAATTAATGAATTAAGTGGCCATGAATTTGAAATAGAAAAGAAAGCAAAGAGGTATATGGTAGAGTTTAGAGTGTTGAGTGTTGAAAGACAAGGTAAAAATGATGCCATTGTATTATAATCTTAAAAAATAAAGGAAATTATTTTTTTAAATCTTTTACCTTAAAATGTAAAAACTAATTTTACACATCAAGTACAGACAAAAAAAGAAGACAAACTGTTTTCAAGACTACCAGAAGGAAAGAACAACAAATATTAGAAAATGTATAAAGGAGAGAAAAATCAGTGGAACTGAGTATACTCAGAAGTTTTCCTGTGTCCCACCTGGCCTGCAGTTCCACTTGTGTCCCGAAGCTGCTTAGTCCAAGTAAACATAAAGAGGCTTATATTATTTACACACTGGATGGCCTATGGCTCTTATAAGTTAACCCATTTCTATTTATCTACAAGTTGCCACATGGCTTACTGGTACTTTCACATCTTGCTCTCAGCATCTGTTCTGCCTCTCCTTTCCTCTTCCTCCCCCTCCAGTTGGAATGCACTGCCTAACCTTATTCTGCCTCACCATTGGACAAATGGCTTTATTTATTAACCAATCAGAGAAACACATATTCACAACATACAGAATGACATCCCACAACAACTAAGGATTTAGGCTACTAGAAAAAGGAAATTTGAAAGGAATTAGAGTACTTTCCAAGAATGAACAGGGTCCTGTGTTAGATATCAAATGACAGGAATGCAGCTTAAGTTACTAAGCAAAAAAAGAACATATGCTTTGCTATGAAATACCTGATTATTATTAATAATTTTTATAGAAATAAAAGATTGTAAAGAACATTGTATACATTTGTACACCAACATTTAAGGAATTAAAATACTATTTTCTTTTTCTTCATTTAAATTTTTTTCATATGAAACATGTTGGCCATATGTTGTGGTAGGGTTTTAGACATGTACTCAGCAGCATCAGATTTTTTTTTTGTGGATTGTGGGATATGACCTCAGGTCCTGATGCAAGAGCTGTTACTCACTCCTCCATATCTCTTGTCTCTAAAACTAAAACTTCTGAACAACAATAAATTATATTATGATAGTGGAAATACAAATCATAAAAGAAGAAAATATGTACAGATTGTATTTGATAGTTCTATAGTATCCTGAATATAAAATAAAAACATGTAAATGAATAGGAAAAGAAAAAATAAAATATGAAAAATGAGCAATAGGCAAAAGACATGGATCAGTAGAAATACGACAGTTGCTGTCTAAAATAACAACCTGGTTCAGATCCCTTAGATCCACGTGGTTGGAGAGAATTTATTCTTGTAAATTAATTCCTTTGACCTCTACAAGCAAATACACACACATACACACACACAAACACACACACAGAGAGAGAGAGAGAGAGAGAGAGAGAGAGAGAGAGAGAGAGAGACCCCACGTGTATGCAAGCAAGTATGCATGTAATAAAATAATTTAATAAAATATTTCCAAAGATTTGAATATGTATTTATTCAAAATGATGACTGATATCACATGTTCCACATCATTATTCACTAAGGAAATGCAAATGAAAACCATTGTGGTCTACCACTCATTAATAGTGATATAATAATAAAAATAATTGTCTGTGAGGATGTGGAGAAACTGGAAAATTCACACATTGTTATTTGAGATTTGAAATGGAGCAATTACTGTGGAAAACAATTTAGAGTTTCATATACTAGTGTTAGGACCTGCCCAGCATTCTTATGTCATCTTACTTAAAGTCCCTTGAAGAGAAAGCCCCTCTACCTTCTTTTTCTTCTTCCTCTCTCCCTCTCTTCACTCTTCACAAGGCTGCTTTCCTTTCTTCTCTTTTTTCTCTCTCTGCCCCTTTCTCTCTCTTCCCTCTCCCCCATCCCCTTTCATAATAAAACTTCCTTGTGGATGCCCTGTCTGCATGGTATGAGTAACTTTTCATGGCACCAGGCCATCTGCAGCATCTGCGTGGCACTTTGGCTCACACCCACCAGGGCCTCTCACATGCCATTTCACAACAATTAGTGTATAATCACGTGTAATAGAGTAATTCCATGTCTAGGTATACATCCAAAAGAATTGGAAGCTGATTTTGAAGCAAAAACTTGATGAAAAACATTCATAAAATATCTATTCACAATAATAAAAGTGGAGAAATGACCAAAACAACCTTCAATCAATGAATGAATTAATCAAAGTATATATATATACATACAGTGTAACATTTTAATTATACATTATAACAAAGTACTGATACAAGTTGCAGCCTCCAGGATCCTTGAAATATTTTGATAAGTATGTGAAACTGCATGCAAATCATCACTTACTGCATTACATTCTTTGAAGAATATATGATTAAGCAGTTCATAGAAACAGAAAACAATTAATGGCTGCTTATATGTAGGGGTAAGGGAGGAACAGAAAATGTCTTCACAAAGAACTTCATTTGGTGTGATGTGCATGAAAACCATCTATTTTACTGTTTTATTCTACATGCTTACCAAGGTAACCCAGTTCTTCCAGAACATTTACATTGGTAGGTATATGTTGACTTTCCCCACAACAGCTAAATCTCTAACACAAGTTGGCTTTACCAATTAGTAATTATTCACTTCTGACACTTTCTAGAAGAATATAGTGCAAGCTTTCAAATAAAGGGCTCAGTCCAACAGGAGTACTCCTGACTTTAGATGTTCCTCACAAGTCCAGATATCACCAGTACATATATCTAGCCAGCTATAAATTCAAGCTCAATAGTATCTTCCTCAGGATTCATCACTTGTAATACTGTCTCATAGAACTTAAGGAAACAGAAAGGCTCACAGGCTTATTTTAAGTGGAACATCCAGAGAGAGGATTACATAGAGCAAAGTTTGAATGGGTTGAAGGCAGAGTTTTAGTCGCTGTGAAGTTTTTCACCTGGTTATATTAATCAACTTAGAAATCCCGTAAAACTCATACCTCAGGGATTTTTATATGAAGCTTCATCATGTAGGCATAAGTAATTATGAACCTTGTCCCCAGCTCTTCTTCCTTCCCCAGAGGACAAGGAAGCAGGATTAAAAACATTCAAATCTCTGATTATGGCTTACTTTTTTAGGTGACTACAGCTTCCAACCAGGAACTCTTCATTAGAACAAAAGAGTCCGGTCAAGCAGGAAATTCCAAAGGATTTAAGAGCTCTGGGTCAGAAACCAGGGTCACAGAAAAAAAAAGTAGAAAAACTGGTTTCTCCCAGAATCTCTGTCATTTAGGAAATTTTAATGTTTTAGGAGTCTTATGCTAGCTGTTGATTTTAAAGTTTATATGATTTTATCCCTGTAGATAAATATGTATATTGTAGTGTATCGCTGAAGATAAAATAGTTTTATTAATTAAATTTATTCATTTATTTTACATCCTGAATGCAGTTTCCCCTCCCTCCTCTCTTCCTCCTCCTCTGTTTCTGTTGAGAAATGGTCAGGCCTCACAAGGGTGTCAACAAAGCATGACATATCAAATTGAGGTAGAACTAAGCTACTCCCCTTGTATTAAGTCTGGGCAAGGCAACCCAGTATGAGGAATAGATTCCCAAAAGCCTATCAAAGCATCAGGGACAGACCTCCTCCCACTACTAGGAGTCTCAATAGTAGACCAAGCTATAGGGCTGTTTCACATATGTAGAGGGCCTAGGTCAGTCCTATGAGGGCTCCACAGTTGTCTGTCCAGTGTCTGTGAGCACCTATGAGCCCAGGTTAGTTGTCTCTGTGGGTTCCCTTGGGATGACCTTGACCACACTGGCTCATACAATCCTTCCCCTCCCTTTCTTTAAAAGGATGCCAGACCTAGGTGTAGCAGGAATCTTAAAGAGTCTTATTAATAAAATCAGACCTGAGCCAGGTATTGGGGTGAACTGGAAGATCAGAGAACCAGAACAAGCCACAGCTAACCTCACCTGACCAACTTCTCAGCTGGTCTTGTTTCCTCAAATCGGAAGCCTCTGTGTCCTCATATCCAAATGACTCTCAGCTGAACTGTGCTTCTTGAAAGCCTGAATGCTTAACCAGCCAAATGCTTAACCAGCTAAATGCCTCTAGTTCCTGGTCTTCATGCCTTATATACCTTTCTGTTATCTGCCATCACTCCCTGGGATTAAAGGCTCACTCCCTGGGATTAAAGGGGTGTGTCACCATGTCTGGCTGTTTCCAATGTGGCCTTGATCTCACAGAGATCCCAGATGGATTTCTGCCTCTGGAATGCTAGGATTAAAGGCGTGAGTGCCAACATTTTCTAGCCTAAGTATCTAGTGGCTTTTCTGTTCTCTGACCCCAGATAAGTTTATTAGGGTACATAATATTTTGGGGAAGACAATACCACATTTCCTCTCTTTTTGTCTAAAATTTTAAAAAAAGCTTATAACTAATACAAGAAAAATTATGTCCAATAAGTATATACAATATACACAGTCAAGATTACATTAACGATGTCTAGTCCAGTAACATTTGACAGATTCAGATATAAAACTCCATTAATATATAACAAGGTCCAGTCCAGTAACATTTGAAAAATTCAGACAAAAAATTTTCATTACTTATCTTATTTAAAATAAGTAATTCCGCTGGGCGGTGGTGGTGCACGCCTTTAATCCCAGCACCTGGGAGGCAGAGGCAGGTGGATCTCTGTGAGTTCAAGGCCAGCCTGGACTACAGAGGGAGTTCCAGGAAAGGCGCAAAACTACACAGAGAAACCCTGTCTCGAAAAAAAAAAAAACAACAAAAAAAACAAAACAAAAAAACCCAAGTAATTCCTTTTTAAAATTATTTTTTCTTTTCATAATAGATTCAGTAATCTACCTTTTATCATTTTTTTAATCTTCCTCTTTTTCTTTTTAGTGTAGATTCAGTGATCTACCCATTTATCCTATTATTCTTTATCTTTTTTCTCAGAATAGATTCAGTGATCTATCTCATATCTATATTCTTTTCTCTTTTTTTCTTTCTTTTTTAAACAAAACCTCTGAATCTAATCTCCATGTTCAGCTTTTTTCCTGACCATTAACAATTAACAACTTGTAACCAACCATTGTAAAAAATGACGATACCCATAACTCATTAAACGACCAAAAACCTCCCATCCCACCTCTTGGGAATCTGGGCTTCGTTTTCTTAAAATTACTTCCTGCTTTCTAGGGGTGAAGACATCTTTAAGGAATCCTGAAAACAAAATTTTTGGGTTAATTGTCAAGTCCTATATCATTTGTCCAGCTGCTGCATAATGAAAAAGTGCAGGGCTTGTCACAAGTCCTTGCTCAAGTAGTCTGTCAGGCTGGATCATCTCAGCTAGCCATCTCAAAATTGTCCTGAGCCATTTGTAGTACAAAGTCGATCTTTCCATGGTGTTAATCAGCTTAATGGCTTTACCATAGTCCACGTGGAATCATCATTGTGGGGTCCCATCTTCCTTTTGAAGATTTCAAAGTCACTGTTAGGCGTGTTTATGGTTCCCTTTAGATTTTGTGTGTGTGTGTGTGTGTGTGTGTGTGTGTGTGTGTGTGTGTGTGT
>CABHPR010145176.1:60717-95159 GCA_902168415.1 Peromyscus melanophrys
GTGTGTGTGTGTGTGTGTGTGTGTGTGTGTGTGTGTGTGTGTGTGTGCCTCCTCTGTGGTTTGGAGTAATCACAGTCTGGTGAATGTCTTTCTCTCGGAACCATGAATGTCCTTCCCTAGAAGAGAATATTTTCACAGCAATTTCTCCCCACCATTTGTCTTGCCAAACTTTGCCAAACTGACCTTTGCCAATGATTTCTTATAACAAGGTGGTCCTGGCAATTCTTCTCTGAACAAGCAGCGGTAAACCCTTTGTCCCAGGTAGCAGCATCATCGCAGTCACCAACATGGAGCAGCCTCCATGGTTCCACTGCCACTGTTTGTGGCCAGGTCCTGGGCAGAAACTTCTCCTTAGCAAGCCTCCTAGGCCGGCCTCAAACTCGGGATCTTCCTGCCTCTGCCTCCTTCAGTTAATCCTACCAGAGTGCTCCACTACAACTGGCCAAGTGTAGCTCAGGCTGAGCTGGGGCCCAAGGCCACAAGCAAGCAGCTTTTTTATGAATTCATACCACAAACATTGGGCACCAGATGTAGCATGAATCTTAGAGAGTCTTATTAATAAAATCAAACCTGAGCCAGGTATTGGGGTGAACTGGAAGATCAGAGAACCAGAACAAGCCACAGCTACCTCACCTTGCCGGATCCTCAGCTGGTCTTGTTTCCTCAGACTGGAGGCCTCTGAGTTCTCATCCAGAATGGGTCTCAGTTGAACTGCTGCTGCTAGAAGCCTGAAAGCTTAACCAGCCAAATGCTTAACCAGCCAAATGCTTAACCAGCCAAATGCTTCTAGTTTCTGGTCCTCATGCCTTATATACCTTTCTGCTTTCTACCACCACTCCCTGGGATTAATGGCTGGCTTTCTGGGATTAAAGGCGTGTGTCACCATGCCTGGCCAATGTGGCCTTGAACTCACAGAGATCCAGAGGGATTTCTACCTCTGGAGTGCTAGGATTAAAGGTGTGAGTGCCACCATTTTCTAGCCTTTGTATCTAGTGGCTGTCTGTTCTCTGACCCCAGATAAATTTATTAGGGTGCACAATATTTTGGGGAATACAATACCACCACATCCCTCTTTGGGCCCTCCTTGTTACCTAGACTCTCTGGGGCTGTGGATTGTAGCGTGGTTATCCTTTACTTTACAACTAATATCCACTAGGTTCACAACCAAAAATATAAGAGATAAAATATTTTAGAAATGCTTAGTACTGATGATTGCACAACATTGTGATTAGCTGAAATATTACTGAATTTTACACTCAAAAGTTCCAAAAACAATAAAATTTACATTATGTATTTTTAATGCACAATATAAAGGTAGTGAATGCAATCAAATATAATAACAATAGAAATAATGTTCTAAACTATAGTACAATATGCATTAGTATTTAAAGCAGTATTTTTTTACATTAAAAGAAGTCCCAAGCACTGATTTCTGCTTGTTTATTTTATTTATATGAAACAAATATACAAAACTCCATAGATACATAATGCTGATTACTGATAATTATGAGCCTAGTTGAAATGAGACACTGGGCTAATATAACAATATAAAGGGAAAGAATTTGTTGTTAAGAGTTGATCATTACGTGAATGATCAACATGGAGCAAGGTGAGTAGCTACATATTTTAAGGGTGTGAAATTTCAAATGAGAGGATAGTATCTTATTAAATTGATTATTAGTATGTATTAAGATGTATGGAGTATGATGTTGACTAGGTTGCTTATTGCTAAGTATTCTATAGAGGTTAAATTCTACATGTTTGGAGTCACAAGCACATTGGTTGGCACCTGGTTTTTAAAATGTTAAAACTGCTTCTTTACCATAGACAATTTCGTTTCCTCCCCTGTGCTTCTTTCCCCACATAAAACAGAGATGTACATCATTACTATTTAGTTTGTTGGCAAATGTAATGAGATAAACCTTTTAAAGTAGTTAAAAGTGGAGCCTAGTGTATACTTACAATTGTGTAAAGAGTATCAGTTGTTCTAAATTTTTTCTTAATCTCTGTATATGCATATTTTAATGACTGAAAGGAAATATATATTACTGGTTAAACTGATTACCTGTAGAAGCCAGGATTATGGATGATTGAAATTAGTTCCAACTTTTATTTTATAAATATTCCATAATATACACTTAAATATCACTGTATGGCTAGAATTAACATCTTTCATTATTAAAACTTTGAAAATTTTATCATTCTTTTAAATTCCAGAATAATTGGTTGGAGTTTATCCATGAGATACTTGTTTGAATTTGGTATCAACAAAAGTCCTTCCATGATTTGATCTTCATCCAACAAGTGAAAGGAAAGCTGACCATGTGTCTTGGTCAGTAACTAATAGTGCTACTGAATCAGACTGCTTTCCAGACTGTTGACACTAGTTATGTGATAGAAAGTATTACTGAGTGTCAGACCTGAAGACTTAGGGGTCAGCTGTTACTGTGGATTGGTTGAGTGACTTTTTAATTGTAGCTTAAGTACCCAGCAGTATTGTTTATGGAAGGTTTCTAGGACTGCAATCTTTCACCAATGTCCTTATACCAGCCTGTACATTACAACATTGCACCATTGTTCGATTTCTGCCTTTCCCTGGAAGACACTGTAAATCTCATGTTGCAAAGATATTGATCCACAGAATTCCAGTTTAATGAAGAAAGAAGCCTCCTTAGTTCTTGACAACACTTATATTCTGGTTTTATGACTTGAAGCTGTACAATATTTGTAGAAGAAAAGTATAAACATATTTAATTTTACAGTTTATAAAGTAATTCCACCATTGTGAAAGGATGGAACTATTTTCCAATAAATGAAAGTGTTTCAGGAATTCTGTTTTTTATCATGTATGCCATACATATTTTATTTTTCATAATTTATATATCACTCTATTGCTTTTGATAATAACTAAAGTTTTTAAATAGGTTCTACAAACTAATTAGCTTTTATAAACATGCTTGAGTTGGATAACATTCCATCTAAAAATAGAAAAGCTCTCTGGTAAGCTCAGGAGAAGAGGAAGAAAAGGCTGAAGAAATCAAGAAGAAGAAACTAGTGACAGATTAATCATTTCCAAGTGATTTTTATAGAGTTAAAATACAAGGGACATCTTTATAACATATGTTGTAAGTGCCTCTTTTGATTAGTTGGTAATATTTGGAACATATGACAGATTTACTGTTCAGTTGGATTATATTCAGTTTGATCATGCATCCAACATTAAGTACTATATTCTAGTATAGTCTATATTGTTTAGGCCAGTATCAGGCTTTTTTTTTTTTGCGGGGGTGGGGAAGCTACCAACCAGCTCACAAATCATGACATAGAGACTTCTTATTAGTAATGAATGCTCAACCTAGCTTAAGCTCATTGCTGGCTAGCTCTTTTAACTTAACCTGCGTCTCTTCATCTACCTTTTTGCCTCTGGTGTTTTACTTTTCTTACTTTCTGTATATCTTACTTTCACTGTTTCTCTTGTCTGACTGGCTTATATCTGCCTGGCTTCTGGCCCTGGGCATCTCCCTCACTCTCTCTTCCTCCTCTTTTTCCTCAAGCATAGATTTCTCCTCCTATTTATTCTCTCTGCCTGCCAGCCCCATCTATCCATATCCTGCCTCACTATTGGCTATTCAGCTTTTTATTAGACCAATCAAATGCCTTAGGCAGCCAAGGTGAAACAAATGTAACAGATCTTTATATAATTAAACACCCATCCTTACATCTTTAAACAAATGCAGCATAAACTAATGTAGCACATCTTTACACAGTTAAAGTAATATTCTGCAGCATAAACAAATGTAACACACCTTTACACAGCTAAAGGATTAGTCCCTAGCATAAACAAATCTCACACATCTTTGTCTAGTTAAAATAATATTCCACAACATAGACCTATTACCAGTGCTCAGTAAAGTCAATCATCTCTCACACATTTTGTTTTATAATACTAAAAGTTTTCAATGTCTGGAGAAATGAGTCATTTAGTAAAATGTTATCTGTGGAAGGATGGGGACTTGAGTTTGCATAGGCAGGTCTGGTGAGATGTGTCCATAACCCAAAGTTCCAGTGGGTAAAGACAGGAGGATGCCTTGAGATCAGTTACTAACCATTCTGTTTGAGTTTCAGGTTCAGTGAAAGATTATGTCCTATGGAAGACAGAAATGGTGGAAGAGTAAATATGATCATATTTCATTGTAAATGTATATTAAATGGTCAAAATAAAAAATTTATAAAGGAGAGAGTGACCAAGGAACAAACTTGACTTTGACATCTGGCCTCTACACATAAGTGCACACAGGAACAGGTACATACATATACACAACACAGACACATGCACACACATAACGTTTTCCATTGTAAGCCTATTTATGATAAAAATGAATTTATATTCTACTGATTAAGTAAAGAAGTGTGCATTTGTTGGTTAACAGAGCAATTTTATATAGTTCTTGGGTTAAAATTATTTACTTGAACTCTGGACTAAAGCTTTATCTTGTAATTTATACATGTCTAGGTCAACCTGAATACAAATTAGAAAAATCTCATTACAGCATGTAAATATAAAAATATTCTCCTTTTTCTAACTGCCACTTTAAAAATTACTACCTACTCTCTGATTGAGCTCAAGACAATAATCAGAAGCTCTTTAATTTATGGGTAGGTTAATGATCATTCTAGACCATATGCCAATCAAACACAAAATACTAAGTATATTCAACATTTTTTTCTAAAGAAATGTCACAACATAGGATTCCTTCTAGCAGTAGGTGGTGGGGGAATGTTTTTTGTGTGTGTGTGTGTGCTGTGAAAATATGTTGCTCTGACTGGTTAATAAATAAAGCTGTTTGTCCAATGATGAGGCAGAATAGTGTTAGACCGGACATTCTAACTAGAGAGAAGGAAGGAGAAAGGCAGAACAGAGGAGACTGTCAATCGCCTCCATGAGAATTAAGATGTAACAATACCAGTAAGCCAAGAGATACGTGGCAAAGTATAGATTTATAGAAATTGGTTGATTTAAGATGTAAGATCTAGCTAGTGAGAAGCCTGAGCCAATACGCCATACAGTTCACAATTAATATAAGACTCTGTGTGTTCACTTGGGTCTGAACAGCTGCAGACCGGGCGGGACACAGAAAAACTTCAGCTACAAGTATGAGAGGTTTAAAATTGATCTACATTCTCATTAACACATGTTATTTTCCATCATTTTTAATTTAGTTCTCCTACTGGGTATACTGTGGTATACCAATGTGACACATATTTGCATTTTCCTTGTGACTAACATTATGGAACATTCTGTTGTATATTTCTTAACCATTTCTTTATATTTTTTGAAACATCTACTAAAGTCCATTTATACAATTAGATTGGATTATTGTCATTGAGTTTTAAGCATTCTTTATTTGTTTCTAAGATAAATATTTGGTCAAAAGTATCTGGCTAAAGAATATATGCTACTATTTGTTTTGATTAATTTTATGGTATAATCCTTTGAAGCTCAAAATACCTTAGTTTCAATGAAAAGTACTTATTCTATTTATTTGTTCTGTTTAAACATTTTAGTAGATTTAATATTTCTTTTGTTGCTAAGTTTCTGAGTTGCTTATATCTTCCGCATATGAAACCTTTGAGAGATGTATAGCTTGTGAATATTTTGTCCCATTAAGTAAAAATATATTGTGTTTGATCTATTTTTAAGATTTTTTTAAGTTGTATGGTTTTAGAACATACATTGATTTCTTTAGTTAATTTGACTTCACCCTTTCGTATGCTGCGAGTTAGCAATCTAATTCCATATTTATTATAAGCACATATAGATGTATCAGCACTATTTTGTGGAGACAATTCTTTTCCTGTGCTTTATCTCAGAACTATTTTCAAAATCAAACTGATAGTTACTGTTAATATTTATTTCTGTAAGATTGCATTTTAGGGCTAAACCATGCCTTTTTAGTTATTGCTGAAATTACAAAAGGTGATTTATCCAATATTGTCCTTCTTTTACAAAGAATTGTATGACTATCTTTTCTATCATGGATATTTGTCATGTATCATCATCAGCTGTTCATGATCAACATGGTTGAACAAGATAGAATAGTATGTAAATTCCTCCTCTGTGGTGAAATGTGAGGGACATGAATTTGTTCCACATAGGAGCAAGTTTAATTTTAAATATCTTTAAAGAAACATTTATCACAAGATGCCTGGGGCTGCCAAGAGGGCTCAGCAGTTGGAGAGCACTGGCTGCTCTTCTGGAGGATCCTGGTTCAGTTCCCAGCATCTACATGGCAGTTCACAACTGTCTATACCTCCAGTTCTAGGGGATCTGAAGCCCTCACACCAACGCACATAAAATAAAATTTAATAAACTGTTAAAATATGCCAAACATTTAAGCAAAAATATATAGAGTAACAAAAATATGAGAAAAAATCATTAAAGTATAGGTAAATACTGTCTAGCTTATAGAGTTGATTTTGCTGATTCCTCCTCTTCAATTGTTTTTTGTAGTTTTCTATAGTACAAAGCTAAACTATGTTTGTTCATGATAATTCTTAGCAAACTCTTATGAGTTTCTGCAGATCATTACATTTGGATTGGTTTATGCCCAATGGTTTATTAAATTTTGTGGGAGTATTTCTCCACAGAGAAAAGATATAACTGACAGAATGGAAAAAAAAAAAACATTGATGAACAATGTTTCTCACAAAGGGGTTTTCCTGAAATAGAATGTCAGGCACCACAGCCATGAGTAGTTGGCAAACAGTACAGACACCATGTTGTTCTTTTGCACTTTTTGCTACATTTGGGGTTTTGTTTGCATATTTTTGTATTATTGGGTTAGTTTTGATTGTCATTTTTGTTTTGTTTTGTTTGTTGAGGAGGAAGGAGAGAGAGGACAAGAGAGATGGGAGAGAACACAAGGTTGAGTGGGAGGGATGTGGGAGGGATCTTGGAGGAGTTGGGGAAGGGTAAATCATGATCAAAATATATTATATGAGGAAACTTTTAGATAGTTACATGTGATATTAACAGCTCATTCATTATTTTTAGCATAAGTAGTATAGTTTAAAATGGGCCAAGGACTTAAATGAATGTTTCTTAAAATATGACATACAAGTGAGAAACAAATATAGAAAATACTTAATAACCAAAGCCACAAGATGATACCATATCACCTGTTAGAATGGTTATTGTCAAAATCAAATCCAAAGCCAAACAAAACAAAGTTGATGTGGATATGAAAAAATAGAAATTCACATTGTTGTGAAAGTATGAATAATTATAGCTATTATTGAAAATACATTAGAGGTTCAACAGAATAATTTTAAGAATTGTTCCCATTTTATCATTCTACTTCAATAGATATAAAGTGTTGAGATACATAAAAAAAATCTATATCTGCATTTTCTCCTCTGTATCTTTTAAAACATCTCACACATTAAAAACATCATATAATATACTAGTCATTTAATAATTAAGTGTTTTATATATACAGATATTTTTCAGTCAGAATTTGAAAAATATTACTCCTAATAGATTTTTTCTATTTTCTTGATATACATATATATCTCATAGGAGTAACATTTTTCAAATTCTGACTGAAAAGTATCTGTATATATAAAAAAACACAAAGTTCATTCATAGTTACTAAAGTTCAGTGAGATGGTAATATAAAAAAATCAAATTGTCAGGGTTTGTCTGCACTGTTAAATAATACCATGAGTCAATTCAATCATGTGTATACTTCAATCATATGTTTATATGGAAATATAGATCCTAGTATAAATTTATCAATAGTAATATGCTGTGGGATGGTCTGTATGTCAAATTGCTCTGATTGGTCAATAAATAAAACACTGATTGGCCAGTGGCCAGGCAGGAAGTATAGGCGGGACTAACAGAGAGGAGAATTGAGAGAATTCTGGGAAGTGGAAGGCTGAGGAGGGAGACACTGCCAGCCACTGCCATAACAAGCAGCATATGAAGATGCTGGTAAGCCACGAGCCACGTGGCAAAGTATAGATTTATAGAAATGGATTAATTTAAGATATAAGAACAGTTAGCAAGAAGCCTGCCACAGCCATACAGTTTATAAGCAATATAAGTCTCTGAGTTTACTTGGTTGGGTCTGAGCAGCTGTGGGACTGGCGGTTGACGGAGATTAGTCCTGACTGTGGGCCAGGCAGGAAACTAAAGCTACAGTCATATGTTACTCTTATAATATTCAACTGATTCTACATCTAAATTCCATCATTAAAATATTTCAAGTTAAAATTTGTATACAACTGAGGATGCGTGCACTATCCCTTATCCCCTTTAGCATGTCTATTGATGTCATCCTTGTTCAGATCATATTCAGGCAGTCATGTTGGTGAGACTTTATGTGTATAACTTTGACGTTCTTAGGTGAAACCATCTTATAGAAAAACCCCTAACCCTCTGGATCTTATAATCTTTCCACTCCTTTTCCCCAGTGATCCCTGAGCCTTAAGTGCAGGAATTGTATTGTAGGAATTTTGAGAGCAAGAGAAATAGTCTACCTCAAAGAAGAGCACACCAACTGATTATCCAATACCAAAGTTTCATCCCTAAAAATATACATACAAGTAGCATTACACAAATTGAGTAGATTATATGTATGTACTAAGGAATACATATATATATATATATATATATATATATATATGCGTGTAACAACAATTAATCAAAAAAGAAGCTATGGACTTGAAAGAGAACAAGGAGAAGTATATGAGAAGATATGGAGGAGGAAAGAAAAAGAGGAAATTATGTAATTATTATAATATCAAAAATAACATGTTTTTTAATTTAATTTGGCTAGGTTTGTTAGTATTTGCTTTTAATCCCAGTGCTCAGGAGGCAGAGGCAGGTGGGATCACCTGTGTCTGAGGTCATTATGGTCTACACAGGAAGTGCCAGGTGAGCACTTAGTAAACCTGTTTCAAAACAAACAAACAAAAAGGTTGTAAAGATGACTGTAATGAGAAAGTAGCACATGAAAATTCAGTTATTTAGACATACTAGATTCAGTTTCCTGATTTGTATGACATGATTATTATGTTGTGACTAGGTAATAGAGTTCCTTTAAAGATTAAGTGAAAAAAATTAAAATAAAGTGTTTTCTGTAATAGTTATCAACATGCTGCAACTGATAAATACTAGTGATTTTATTGATAATTGTAACTATCATCAATTAACTTTTAAATCACTACCTCTTTCTTCATATTCAAAATTATCAGAGTAGATTAATGTAGCACATAGGCTAATGTTAGGGCCTTGAGGGTGAAATGCAAATGGTTTCACAATGGTGTTCTGCAAATGTATAGGTAGTCCTACTCACATATAAGTGGGCAGAACAATCCTCAAAAGGATAGAAGGAGTATTTGGATAAGGCTGAATAGGAAAATATTGGGCTAAAATGAAGGTCATACTAATAAGTAAATATTTTTTCATAGGCAATGGGGAATAAACGAAGAATAAAAATAAAAATAAAAATTAATGGAATGACACAAGCAAGTTGCATGTAGAAATGTAGAAATGTTAGTGAAAGAATGAAAAGTTGTAAAAGTTCTGACTAGTACATAATTTTTAGGAGCTGATTGTGTAAATACCAGAAATTGTGTAATAGAATGAAACAAAGAATTTTATAAATAAGCATACCCCCCCCCACTAGAACATAGCACATAAGAAGGAATTAATAAATTATTTTTGGTGTTTGAACTACATTTTTATTCATTCCAAAGTTTTGCATCATGCATAAATCTTTTAAAGCAGTATTTTATATTTTATGATTTATGTAAGAATTTGTAATTACTCTAAACTCATCTTCATTTTCTTACACATTTATATTTTGTCTTGGGTTCATTATCAAGTATAGTACCATAAATTCTCAAAGAAAATATTTTTATATAAAAACTTGCTTTTCATGAAATAAATATATTTTGATCATATTCTTTCTCCTCCCACAAATCCTCCCAGATGAACCACACTTCCCTTTCCACACAACCATATGTTCGTTCTCTGAAAAAGCCCCCCGACACAAGAATTCCAAATATCAAAGCAACAACAACAAACAAGAAAAAATCCAATATACATACATACTATACATACAACACACTTACACATACACACAGTCAGTTTTGTGTTGGCCATCAGCTCTATAATATGGGGCCTGCATTGTAGAGTGGTTGATATAACAAGTATCACTTGAGAAAACTGATTTTTCCTGCAGGTATTAATTGTAGATAATTTCCTGGTTAGGGATGGGACTTTGTGTCTACTTACCCTTCTGCATGATACTAAAAGTCATCTTTTTTTGGTTTGAATTTATGCCGGCCTTGTATATGTTATATTAGTCTCTATGAGTTTATATGTTGTCAGTCCCATTGTGTCTAGAAGATGCTGTTCCTTAAGTTAGCCACTGTCTGTGGCTCTGCCTGTATTCTGCCTCACCTTCCTTATAGATTCCTGAGCCTTGAAGGGATGGCATTGATAAAGATATTCCATTTAGGGCTGAGTGCTCTATAGCCTCTCACTATGTTCACATTGTTTAGTTGTAGGTCTTCATATTAATTCCCAACTTCTGCCAAAATGCTTCTCTGTTAAGAATTGGTGAGGCACTAATCTATTAGTATAGCTATATGCTATTATTTGTGATTTTTCTGTTATGTTCCTTTAGAAGTTTAATAGTAGTAGATTTTTCCTCTAGGGTCAACAATTTGTCTGGTCTCAGGTTCTTATCACTTTAGCAGTGTCAGGTATGGGTTCTGTCTCTTAGAATTGGCCATAAATACAATCAGAAGAGTGGGTGGTTATTCCCAAAGCATTTATCCACTACTGCATGAGCATATCTTATAGACAGGTCACTGTTGACATCATAAGGTTTGTAGTTGGATGATATTGATGATCATTTTCTCTCTCCCAGAGCATGCAATATACTTTCCAGCATCATGAAAGTCACCAGGGTGAAGCTTCTAGTTGGACACCAGATCAATTTCTCCATGTTTCATGATAACTAATATTCTATTATTCTGTATTACTAAGAGTTTTAATACTTATAGATTATTTAATTACATTATTATACAAAATTTTCATTCCATACATATTGTTAGGGGTGACAGAAGCAAGAGGAAGTAGAGGATGACAAAAACATGACTTATTTGCGCACTATAGCCTGAGTCAATGATCAGTTTATAAAATAATAATTCAACATAACTTTAATTGAGGAAGTAACACCCATTTATACTAGAAATACACATTCTGCTTGTTGTAAAATAAATTTGAACTAACATCATTTTCTGAAATATAATATATTAGAAGTACAATTGTGTTTGTTAATAAATGAATTCATTTTGAAAACGTAGCTAGGAATGTGGAATTTATTTATTTCTATAAATTGCATTCCTACAATTGCTAATTTAATAAATGGCTAGTTAATAAAATCTCAAACTTCACTTTTGAAGATATCACACACACACAGAGGTAAATGTAAATGTTTGTGTGTGTGTGTGTGTGTGTGTGTGTGTGTGTGTGTGTGTGTCTGTGTGTGTAGCCAAGTGGAAGGTATATCTGAAGATCTCATGTCATAGACTAATTCTTGTGATTCACTTGAGCAGTGGTAGTACAAAATATAAAAGGCTAACAGAACATTTTCCTGATGCTGTGATTATTTTGCAGTTAGGAAATGTAATAAAAATCTATTCTAACATTCTTACTTCAGAACTCATAATTTGAGCACACCAAGATCTATTTTCTTGACTTTATAGGAAAATATAGTCAACATTGTGAAGCAATTGTCTCCTTTATCAGAGTTCTAAAAGGAAATGACTCAGAAACTCTAGTTGGAGCTTTCTCCAGTCCTGCCTGGCCCATGTTCAGGACAAATCTCTCTCTCCCGCCAGTCCCGCAGCTGCTTAGACCCAACCAAGTAAACACACACAGACTTATATTGCTTATAAACTGTATGGCCAAAGCAGGCTTCTTGTTATCTAGTTCTTCTATCTTAAATTAACCCATTTCTATAAATCTATACCTTGCTACGTGGCTCGTGGCTTACTGGCATCTTTACATGTTGCTTGTCATGGCAGCAGCTGGCAGAGTCTCTCCTGACTCAGCCTTCCAGTTCCCAGAATTCTCTTCTCTGCTTGTCCCGCCTATACTTCCTGCCTGGCTACTGACCAATCACTGTTTTATTTATTAACCAATCAGAGCAACACATTTAACATACGGAACAGCCCACAGCAAGAAACTATGGGCATAACAACCTCCATAACATTATGGACCATCATCTCTGCTGTTCCTTTTTACACAATGAGAATATGTTGGCAGCTGCATAACATTAAACCCACAACTATTAAAATATTATTGAATAACACATCTACCTTAATAGAAAATTATTTTAAACTTCCAGCTGTGGGTGTTTCTATGGTTATATTTTTTGACAAATCCAAGCTAAGAAAATCTTCAAATATTGCATAAATTTATCACTATGTGATAATGTTGCTTTAATGTATTTCTGTACTTAATGGTATTGCAGTTAGTAAAAAATATTGCATGATATATTAAATTATTCCATTATTTCTGATGTTAATACATATAAGCTGGAAAATATCCACCAGAATGTTTAGCAAACTTATACTATGATCACTGTCGTTTGTGGCAAAGACTTTGCACATGTATCCCTAATTTGTTTTTAGTTAATACTACATGTTCCATAATCCTCCAGTTCTATATTCACTCCTTCTTTAATATGCCAGTATCTATGGTAGCTGAATTATAATATTACTTGCAATGTCTAAAGTTTTCTTAGTATGCTGATATGTGTAATGCAAACAATTTTCTGAGACCTGCTTAACTTAATATTTCTATTACTTCATTTCACTTTAACACTACATACTAAATATTACATGTGTCAGAATCATATTAGGAATTTTAAGAAATACAAAAGTCCTGTAGAAGAACATTAAACAGTTTAAACTTTGGTGTTGACTTTCCTGGCTCTTTCTTACCATTGTTTTTCAATGTCCATAGCTTGACATTATTTCAAGTTTCCTTTTCTCTCTCTCTCTCTTATAAAATCTATTTTATTATGTCTACTTTGATGACTTCTAATCTCCCTTATGCATGAACTCAAAATCTCTTTTACTACCTCAGGTGGAAATATCAAATGAAATGTTTTGGTCCTCTGGTTTCTAACTTCTCAATTTAAAAGGCTTTTGAAATATATTATGAGTATTTTCCTAAGGGGTGGGCAAGTGATATTGACCATTGAATAAGTGATTGGTTTTCACCCAAATATAGCAGTGAATTAGACATTTTGCTTTGTTTAGGTTATTAGTTACAAATTGTTATTGGTCATAGTCAATATCTTTCTAAAAGAAGAAAAGGGGATATGATATGGAAATATAAGATATAGATATGATAGGAAAAAAGGGTGGATTGTTGAACCGAACCGACTTTTAAAGAGCAATTTGTTTAAAATGTTTTACATTGGTATAGATTTTAGTTTATTGATACAAATTTAGAGTTGATTTTGTTATACTCTCTCTCTCTCCACATATATATATATATATATATATATATATATATATATATATATATTTCTACTCTCGTTCAAGGTATTATGTTTATGTAACTCATTTAAATTGTAATGGATAATTAAGAAATGCAGATTAATAATTAGTCTTCTCTATGATAGCCAAACTTATAGTCATGTTAAGTTTTCTAGGTATATATGGACATATTTCAATTAGAAAGGTAATCTTCAAATTCTTCAAAGACCTACAGAATATGGCATTTAAAATGTTTTAAAAACTTAGACTTTCTGAACAGTGAGACACATCTGCTCCTGGCAGCACTGATTTACTTCAAATAGAAAGATGGGCATTGAAGACACTCCATATGGAGTTTATCTTCTTCTTGGCAAAAACAGCCCTTTGGGCAAGAAACTGTTCTTGCCTGGACTGCTTGACAAAATGTTGTATCAACTGCACATGCAGGACCCATAGGAAGATGACCACTGAACTTTGCAAGGCGAGTTGGTCCTTCAGGTTCCTGCTTTGCAGAGAATGCCAGATATTCTACAGGACACAGAGAGAAGTGACTGAGAGACTCTAGGCCTGTGGCTTGAAAATAGATGTCCCAACATTGCAGAAAAACTTCAGGTGACTGTTCATTCTAGATTTCTTTGAAGTTGCTTATAATGCTTTTCCTGTTTACTTAGGTAATATTATATCCTTCTGGGGTCTTTTATGTAGTTGAAGACTAGATAGTTATAATTATGGTTTTCCATAATTATATGGTTATGATAAGACATAAGGTAGATATGAAACCTTAGACTCACAAATATAGGCTAGATAGGATATCTTCTTAAATTTTGCAAATATAAATTGACTAGATATTGTAACCATAATTCTTGCTTGATAACTGTTTTGTCATATGTAATTTTACTATGTTAAAGTTAAAATCTTCCTTTTTGATTAGACATAAAAGGGAAAATGCTGTGGGATAATGCTCTTGTTTTTTTTTTTTTTTTTTTTTTTTTTTTGGTTTTTCGAGACAGGGTTTCTCTGTGTAGCTTTGCGCCTTTCCTGGAGCTCACTTGGTAGCCCAGGCTGGCCTCGAACTCACAGAGATCCGCCTGCCTCTGCCTCCCGAGTGCTGGGATTAAAGGCGTGCGCCACCAACGCCCGGCGGGATAATGCCCTTGTACACTGGTTTAATAAAATGCTGATTGGCCAGTAGCCAGTCAGGAAGTATAGGCAAGGCCAGCAGAGAGGCGAATTCTGGGAAGAGGAAGGCTGAGTCAGGAGTCACCAGCCAGACATAGAGGAAACAAGATGTGAAGGCAGAATTGAAAAAAAAGTTACCAAGCCATATGGCTAAACACAGATAAGAATTATGAATTAAGTGTAAGAGCTAGTCAGTAATAAGTGTGAGCTAATGGCTAAGAAGTTATAATTAATATAAACCTCTGCATGTTTACTTGGGTGATGTGAGTGGGAAAGATTTGTAATGACTGCCAGCTTACTGGGACACAGGAAAATTTCAACTACATGAAATTCCCATTTTCATGAGAGTTATGTGTTAGACTATTTATCCATCCTGCAGTATCTTATGGAGTTTCATCCTCTACTTGATTTCTCCAATTCTGATGGATATCCATATTTCTGGTTCTATTTCCTCATTAAAATATATTTTCATTCTGTTGTTTCCAATCATCAACCTACCATGTACACTATTGATAATAGTTTCTTTCCAAATTCTTACCTCTGGAACTACTTGCCTAAATAACAATCTTAACTATTATGCTATGAAGAAAACCTATAGGAGCAATCCCAGCTGATGTTAACATACATTTTAAAACATCATATATCAAAGGAATATAGTATGCATTAAAATATTCAAAAAAGATAATACTTTAGTGAATTGTAATTATACCTCATTGTTTATAATATTACATAACATAAAATTAGACATATATGAAAACTCTAGAAGAAAACATTTCTTAAATATGATTCTGTAACAGATTCTTTTATAAAGTTAATTATAGAAATTTGCTATTTTCACTTAAATAATATATATGTTATACTTAATTAATATATTACTCTTTTTATAATCATAGGGTGCTTATGAATAAGCTTTTTTGTGAAAAACAAATTTGCTTTAACATAATTTCCTCCTTTACCTATGAATGTCATTTAAATTGATTCATACTCATTATAGAAAGAGCAGAAGAAAATGAATGCTATCTCAGAAAACTTTCACTCAGTTGCTTAAATACATTAAGTTATTGTAGAAATGGAACTAAATCTTGGAAGTAATTTTATTGACATTGTATTAAATATAATGCATTAGCTCAATGATGCACAGTTATTAAATCCCCTAATTGGTAATTTCACAAGTATATTCATTAAAGCTATGGATATTCAGTACTTTTAAACCTATAAAATAAATGAGATAATTTTAATTTTAAATTTTAAAATAGTATTTCATCCTGTGGGTTCTGTAGAATCTTTGGTTAAAACAAGGATTTAATCATTATTATAACACTTATAATCCATACAGTCTTAAGCAAAGTGACTATTCTATGCATCTATTTCCTTATATGCCATGTAGTCTTAATCATAAGTCCATTGAAAGAAATTAACATATATGTAAATATAAACTCAGAGTCAGACACACAAATGATTAATTAGTACTTGCTGATTGCCACTCTATTTATAAAACGATAAGGACTACAGACAATGAAGTTTTATGTTGACAATTAGTAAAATTCATAGTAACTGAGTAGTGAAATATTTGTGTGTTACTTAAAGTACTATATGTCATGATTTATATTGAAATTCAGCTACCTTAGCAGATGATAAAAGATAATCACAAAATTTCAGCAATGTAGATCCCCTACATAGGTAACACATAAAAAGACTGAAATGGATACAGTAGCATATGTTCAAAGTACATGGGATAAAGTTCCTGTATTTCGGTAAATTAGTTTCAAGCAATTGGGATTCTCCACTGTTTTTGACCATGAAGAATTGCAATGCTGAAATAGTTCTTTCTTGGTGGAAGTAATTTATAATTTGATGGTTCTCAAACCAAATATTCAAGATGTCAGATCTCTTGAAAGTAAGATTCTCAATGAAATGGTAAGTTCCACTCATTCTATAAAAGTGTCTTTTGCAATATTGCCTGTAAATAAATATTCATCTTCAATGACATGGAAGAAATACATAAAAGGAAAACAAAATAAAAAACAAACCAAACAAACAAAAACAATTAGTCCCACTAAAAAACCCACTCCACTTACAAAGTAACACGTTGTAAAATCATGATTCTGAGGACTACAATGATGACTCATTTATTAAGATCTCTTTCTCTTCTGGCAGAAAACTATACAAAGCTCAATTCTCAGCATATACATAGTGGTTCACAAACAACTATACTCCAGTTTTGAGGGATCTTATGACTTCTTCTGGACTCTGTGGCACTACATGTATGTGGCACTTATCTTAAATAAGTAAATAAATAGTAAAATAATTTTTATAATTAAAAATGTAGAACTTTTATTGCTTTTTTCCCCAAAATTAAAGTCTATATGAAAACCCAAGATAGCAAACACTATTTTGCTATTGGTGAATTATTTTATTCTATTATAGACAAAGTAAAGTCTATTACTAAAAATAAAAGGAAAGTAAAATCTATTGCTAAAAATAAAACTGTGTGGATAGGTAGTTTAAGGGATTTGAAATAGGTTTAAATGGTAGAATATAAAGCAAAAAATCAATACATCTAAATATAGTATAAACTTCTTTGAGAAAATATTACAATATTCCATATAAAATATTTGTCAAATTTCTTACTCCTAAAAGTAAAATTTCATTTGTTGTATGGCTTTAACATGGGCATGGTAATCTCTGGATAATTCATCCTAATATATTTGAGTCAGGATATCTGTGTCATCAATGCCTGGTTTTAAATATATTGTGTACTGCAGATTCTCTTCAAATGAGCAATCCTCCTGCCTCATTCTCTTGAATGATCAGTTCAAAGTCTTACTCTTTTGTGCCTGGCAGGGACTTGATTTCTTAATGGCATAGTGTTTCCTTTTTAAAAAACAAATGATTAAGTTAAATATGTAGATCATCCAATTAGGCTAGATGATGGTTTCTCTTAAAATATAAAATTTGTTTAGCAATCTTAAGTCCAGAATTTTCTCTCTTATAATGCTGATGGCATTTTTAAAAGATAAATGTTTCAGGTATTATAAATTATTTCTTACTACACTTTAATTAGTATACTCCTAGAGATGCTCAATTATAATAGCTGCTAATATTTCTGAGAGTCAAATTAAGATTCTGCACTGTTAGTGAGCAAACTCATTAAAGACATGAAAGGATGACAAGATGAAAAAGGATTTACATTTGTAGAATCTCCTGTAAAATTATTAGAAGTGACAGGTTTCATTTTTTGATGCTGGAATCAAGGTTGCATGTCTAAACCACAGTGACACTACAGTTAGATTTTGCATAGCTGAGAACTAATAGGAAATTAATAGAGTGTAATACAGGTCTATTGAATTTGGTATAATGGTGCTACTTTGATGTGCAAGAACAGAAGGCATAATTTCAATCTTTGTTTAGTGTCTTGGACAGCCAGACTCCCTAGCATCTAAGTATGGTCAGGATTAAAAATGTGATGGATAGTACCACAGCACCTTCTTGACAGCTTTTCTGTTCAAATACAAATTTCTGTCACTGCCCCAGAATGTTTAAAGGAGAATTCAGAGATGAAATATCGTAGCTGCAACAAGCCCACTGTGAAGCTATTATGTTTTGAAAGGAAAAATAATTACAAACTGTACATCTCTTAGGCACATATGTGTATTAATAATGCATAGTAATAAATACACTATAGTTTCCTAATGAAATGTTATAAAACATTAAATTTAAGTAACTGGAAGATTATGAATCTGTCAAGAAAATGTTATTGCATGTGTAGTCTCAAATTCTGTAGTTATTTTAGATAAGTAAATATTTTGGAGAATTCTAAAAAAATTATGATTTATTCTATTGTTTGTACTGTCTCTTCAGTATACTTTAAAATGAAAATTGAGATATTTCTAAGCTACTAATAATCAAGATGTTCAGTATATCCACCCTCATGATAATTCTATGCTGATATTTCAAAATAATTTTGAACTATACAAAAGATTATCATTAATTCTTTTCATGGTATTTATAGCAAATAATTTTCTGAAACAGAACTTTAAGGGAGTGCCTTGGAAATATGCACTAACATTTAAAACTCGAATTGCTTATTTATTTAATAATAGCATTACATTCTGTAATAATTTCCATTCCCTTATAATTATCCATGTCTTCTCTTATTGCATATTCCAGCAAATTTCCTTTTAGTAATAAATCAAAAGTTTAGCACTAAGATATTTCAGAATTATTGAATATTAACTTCCTTTTTCTTTTTGTTATATTTTTATTATTTAAAAGTGACATCACAAGAAAACCTACAGAATCAACTAACCTGGGATCATAGGAGCTCAAAGAAATTGAACTTACAACCAAGGAGCCTGCATGGGATTGACCTAGGCCCTCTACATATATGTGACAATACAGTATCTTGGTCCTCTTGTGGGACTCCTAACAGCAAGAGCAAACACTGACTCTTAGGCTGGCTTTTGGGACCCTATTCCTCATACTTGGTCACCTTGTCAAGGGGAGGTGCTTAGTCTTACAGAAACTTGATATGCCAGTTTTGCTAATATCCATGAGAGGCCTGCCCTTTTCTGAACAGAAACAGCAGAGTGGATGAGGGAACAGAGGGGAAATTTAGAGGGGAGCTACTAAGAGGAGAGAAGGGAGGGGAAACTTTGGTCTTGATATAAAATAAATAAATAAATAATAAAAAGGAAAACAATTAAATTTACATATAGTTTGGTCAGATTTTTCCCCTTTCCCAAGTCCTTCTAAATACTTTCTTCCTCCCTACCCAGGCAACATTAAGTTCTTTCTTAAAAATCAAATAACCAATGCAACAAAACCCCTCACAATCAAGAAAAAAAATATCACCCCCAAAAAGAAAAAACAAACAAACCACCAAATTGTAGCCAAATAAAAGTACACACACACACACACACACACACACACACACACACACACACACACACAATGTTAAGTTCATTATATGTTGGTTAACTACTCCCGAATATAAGACATGTTTGTAATTCTTAATATATTCAGTGTTATTGTATTGGAGAAAACTGATTTTCCCTCTCCCAGTAAGTACAAATGGCAGTTCAGTTGTTAACCTTAACCTTAGTGGCTAAGTTTCCATTCATTCATTCATTCATTCATTCATCCATCCATTCATTCATTTATTCACTTTTTGAAATATAATAAATTGAAATATAATAAGATAAAACAAAACCTATCACATCAACGTTGGACAATACAAACCAACAAAAGAAAAAGAGCCCAAGAGAAGGCACAAGAATCAGAGACACTCTTGTTCATACACTCAGGAGTCCCACACAAACACTAAACTGGAAGTTATACTATATACACACATAACCTGGTATAGACCCTTGTAAGCCCTGTGCATGCTGCCTCAGTCTCTGTGAGTTAATATGAGCTTTGCTCATGTTGATTTATTTATTTATTTTTAAAGCATGGAATTTAAAGCTTAACTTCAAGGAGCTAAAATTTATTGAATCTTCTCTTGAACCAAGGATAAACTATCAAAATTCCTGCCACAGTGTCACAAGGTCTGGGTACTAATTCAAATAATTGTCCATCAAATGGTATATCTTGATAAAATTTTACAATTAATATTTTTAGTATAATAACCAAATTTCCCTATAGTATTTGGAATAATCAATATTAAACACTTACAGTTTTTAATAGAGAAGTATGAGTCAGGCTATGCTAAACCCAACTTCAGTTTTCACATATAGTATTGCCCTCTAATATATATATTTCAGAATCAAGCAAAAACAAAAATTTTGAATATTAATGTGACATGTAAAAAGATCAATGAAAAGAAAAGAATATAAAATGTAGCTCCACTACATCTGCATTTCAATATGTAATACATGGTAAAGAATATAATCAATAGCTGGGCGGTGGTGGCGCACGCCTTTAATCCCAGCACTCGGGAGGCAGAGCCAGGCGGATCTCTGTGAGTTCAAGGCCAGCCTGGGCTACCAAGTGAGATCCAGGACAGGCGCAAAGCTACACAGAGAAACCCTGTCTCAAAAAAAAACCAAAAAAAAAAAAAAGTGAAATTGGGGGTAAAAAAAGTGCAGGAGTGTGGAAGGAACATTTATAGATAATATAGGCCTAGAAATGTGGCTGAAATTTGGCTGTATATAGCTTATCCAATGAATGTCACTGTATTTGTGAACAACAAAAATAGTTACAAAGTCATTAAAGTAGAAACAATTAGCATGATGTGATATGTAGAAGTTGAGGAAAACAATCAGGAAATGATTTTTGAGAATGTAGGCTAGAATGGTTTTAAGGAAAATTTTGGAACATAAGATTGTGTGTGTGTGCCTAGCCTTTAACGGCTGAGCCATCTCTCCGAGAGGTGGCTCAGGGCTCAGGCGTCGGGCCCCCCCGGCGCCAGAGGTGGCGAGTTCAATTCCCGCGACTGCCTGATGACATCGTGAACCGACGACTCGATGATGGATCGATCGAGCGATGTCGATCAATGAATCAGAAAAAAAAAAAAAAAAGATTGTGTGTGTGTGTGTGTGTGTGTGTGTGTGTGTGTGTGTGTGTAATATAAACCTCTTTGAGAAAAATAGGCTAATATTTCACTTAAAGTGTTTTTCAAGCTTGATTCCAAAAGCAAAATGTATTTTGACATGTAAATTAGCATAATTATCTCTGGATAATCTGTTGTAATATATTTAAAATTGGATTCCATTATGTTATTCCAGGCTGACATTATTTCCAGTTTAAAATCCAGTATTGTTAGCTATAAATTTTCATGATATACATTATTTGTTCAACCTCATTCACCATAAATAATGGCAGGGGTGTTCTATAAATTGTCACCTTCCTTCTCTGTTTTACTTCCTACTCTTAACCACCATTCAAGCCTGTTTCTACTTTGAATTCCATACAAGAGTTGGAATGTCCACTATTTTCCTTCTGTATCTATTTTCTTTCGCCTTGTATGATGTCCATGTTTGTTCACATTATCTAAAATGACTTCTACTTTCTCAATTGTTGAATACATATTGAAATTTATTGTGCCTTCTTCTGTCAATGTAAATTTAATTTCTCTCAATATCTCTCAATATCTTAGATATTTTGGACACTGTTACAATAACTTTGAGAAAAAAGCTATTTCTCAACAGTATTATATTTCTAAGTTCTTTATACATGAAAATGCAAATGAAAACCTCATCACAAAAGGTAAGGATATGTCATAAGCATTTGGAAACAAAAGACACTCTTGCACGATATTGAGGAAAGTATGAATAGCAATAGTCATCTGGAAAATTAAAACCAAATTCCACCAACATTAAAATAAGAACTGTCGTATGACCAAGTAACTCCATTACTTAAGTCTTAGAAACCAAACATTTAGCTTTTCTTTTTCTTTTTCTTCTCAGTCTCATAATTCTTCTAATTCTATCCACATATTAAGCCAGAATATGACTATTTCTTGCTATTTCTGTTGATTCAGTCCAGAGTTCTCACACTTTCTATAGGCCATATAAAAAATCACTATGCAAAAAAATTAATTTTCAATATTAACCTATTCTATTAAAATAAACATCATTGGAACTGACCCTTCAGTCTTCATTGATTTTTTAAAGATCTTTTAGAATTGTTATTGTACATAACATTCCCAGATCTTAGTTTGGTCCATGTCTGTACATCTCTAGATGACTCAAATAAATCTTTTGTTTTCCTCTGCTCACCTTTAGATAATGAGAAACTGTATTTTTTCATAGGTACTGCTTAAGACTCAAATAAAAGCATCTAATGACACGAATATAGTCATACAGGAATTTCAGCAGAATCTCATGACTTGTCCTTTCTAAAATCTTATACAAATGAAATCACAAGTACACATATATACAGAGTCCTTCACTTAGAAAATGATAACTCCTAAACTAATCACTTTCTCTACCATTGGCCTCTTCATAGGGTAGAAATACCTGTAAAATGAGGGGCTGGTAACATGGCCCCAAATGCACTGGCACTTGCTGGCAAGCCGGATGACTTCAGTATGATCTATAGAACTGGTGTGTTGACAGGAGCTGACTCCCAAAAGTTGTCCTATGCCCTTCCTATGCAGGCAATGGCCCATGGAGGCCTTCAATCCTCCACACACAAAAAAAAAATGCAAGAAAAAATCACTAAAGGATGAAAAGAGAGCTTATCTCCTTTTAGGTAGATAGATAGGCTAATCACCTTTTTATTGCTTCTTTTACTTTTTGAGATTATAATATAATCACATCACTTTCTCTTCCCTTTCATTTCTTCTAAATCTCCCACTAAGAATGATAGTCTCCATCTCCATCATCAATTCATCATCAGTTCAACAACAGATAATTAATTCTTTAAAATGTAGAGAAGGAGAGAGGAGGGATACATTCTCTGCTAAAGGTGGAGATTACTTCCTAAGCTGAGACAAACCCTTCAGAACCTGAGAGTTCAATGTCCTTAGCTTAGTGTCCTCCTCCACATCTCTATCTTAAGTTACAGGATCCAACTCCTTATCAATCAGTGCCCTTACTTTACTTTCAGATATCTCCCATACTGGGACTTGAGTTTTCATTCTAATTCAGTCGTCATATAAAGAGAGCTTGAGTTTGACTTTCAGCAACTTGAGCTGGATGAATTCTTCAAATAAGAGTCTCTTCCCTGTAGCTGAAGTTTTCTCTGGGCCTGTCTGGTTTCATGGATCTCTCAGCCATTTATAAAATAATCATTTAGAAGTTTATATTACTTAAAACTGTTTGGCCATTAGCTCAGCCCTACCATTGACTAGCTCTTACATTTAAACTCAGCCCATTTCTGTTAGTCTATATGTTGCCACCTATTCCGTGGCTTTACCTATGTGCCATTATATGCTACTCCCTGGACAGTGAGCTGGTGTCTCCTGACTCAGCCTTCCTCTTCCCAGAATTCTCCTTGTCTGCTTATCCTACCTATACTACCTGCCTGGCTACTGGCCAATCAGCATTTTATTAAACCAGTGTACAAAAGCATTATTTCACAGTACTTCCCAGATATATTTAAACGTCTTTAGACTATTTATGCACCTCAGGAGCAGGTCAATTTTATCACTCCCATTGACCTTGTATCTTCAGATGCTAGAAAATGGTTAATTTTACTAAGGAGCTTATTCTTTTCCTTTGTTAATTTATTTGAAGATTCTAGAAGTGACTGACCAGTATTGTTATTTTCCACAAATAATCAAAAGTTTTATAAATACATTCACAAAATTCATTGTTCCTTGCAATGAGTGAATCAGTACATTTGGATTCATTTATCTCAGTAAGTTCTTTAAATAGCCCACATCATGGATTTTTATTATTTGATATGTTTCTAGAAGAGCCTTGCTTAACTGAAGGTTCTGGTGAATTGGAAAGCCTTCTCAAGACACAAAAAAATTTATAATTCTATCTCTCTAGAACTTCTGATACCACAATCTGTGTTAGTGTTAATCTGAGATATACAGTGCTAATATAGTAGACATTTAATTCATATATGGTTAAGTCAATGATTAGTAAGCAGTTTAAACATGTGACAATACCCCCACAATTTGCACTATTCCATTTCACATCACTGTGTTGCCTTACAAATAATAAACAAAATAAATAAATAAAATAAATAAAATAAAAGGCACTATTTATTCATCAGTGTTGTAGCGAATATTGGTTGTGAAAGTGACTAGATCAGATCTGGAATAACTTGAGACAAACTGTTAAGCATTCCTGTCAGGAATTTTCTTTCCTCAGTTAAATTGACGTGGGAAAACCCATGCTAATATAGTCAGAACCATTAGGCACAAGCCCAGGTAAAAAGAATTCCTTTCTATTCTTCACATTGTATTAGTAAGATCGCCTACCCAGTTATTTATCTTGCTGTTGCTGCTGCTACTGCAGCCACTGCCTCTGTCTTCTTCACTGTATTCTTCACCCAGCTTCTTCAGCTTTACACTGAGTACCAAACATCAGTGTCTCTCTAGAAATCTTCAACATTTTCAACACTGAACTGAGACTACTGAGATATCTGACATTGTGGCTTGATCGGCTACTTGGTTCTTTGCCTTTTTCGTGTGCAACTAGCCCTTGTCGGACTACCTCGATCATATCATGTAATGGAGTATAATTAACCGTCTTTTAATATATTCATTCTATGGGTCCTGTAACTCTAGAAAGCCTCAACTAATAAAGTCAGGCTTTAATAAAACAGTCAACAGTACATCACTAAAAAGATGTTCACTCTCATGCTATGAAAATGCACATTTAAATTAGCAAAGCATTCAAGATTTTTACAATATGCCCTATGAAGTGACTTAATACAAACGATACCACTTGAGTATAAAGTATGCAGACAAGGATTTGTGCACAAAAATGTCGATCACCAGGATATTAATTAATAATATGGATTAGTCAAAGTTCTCTACAGGACCATATATAAAGGAACATTTATTATCTTAGAGTATAGGCTGTGGTTAAAGTAGTCCTATGATAACTGTATTATGTCATGACTGTATCACGACAGAAAGACACAAATACAGTAGTTCTTCAACCTAAGAGACTAGTTGTCTCAGCAGTAAAATCTTGTGCTGGAGTCCTGGAGAATTCCCAGGGAGTTCATAGTCTTTAGTCTACATTTGTAATCCTGAAGAAGTAGTTTCTAATAACAGCAAAGTAATTGTTCATCAACAGGATAGATGAACAAGCATCCAGATTTCAAAAGCTTCCATCTCCCATAGCCTTTTAGGTGGGCTGCCACAAGATGCTGTGGCCCAGACTTAGGGTGGATCTTTGCACATCAAATGGTCAAATCAAAACAAAACCCTCACAGGAGTATCTAGCTGCTTACATTTTAGTTGGTTACAGATTTAGTCAATTTCACAACCAAGATTAGCCACCTTATATGAAGCCAACTGACCCTAAATAGGTAATTAGATAAATGTGTTATTTATTAAGTTATTTTTCCTGTGAAATTTGAGAATTTCATCTATTTCCTATCCATATCAGTTTCAACTAAGCTTTGGAGTCAGCTTCCTGAAGTGAATGAAATGGTAATAGTAATAAGTGTCAAATTATATGAGCAAATGGAAAAGTACTGTCTTCTGACCAAGATGAGGCAGATAGCAAAGGCTGGCTAAGAAAAAGAAAAATTGGGTCTTCACTATTATAGTCTTCAATTTGTTTAACTGCACAGGTTATAAGGGAACAGGGAACAGATTCTAAATTTTAGTGAGGGAAATATATAAAATATAATGGATTTACAAAACAAAATTGTGCAGAAGCAAAATAATAATCATTTTTAGAGCAAATAATGTAAATAAATTGGGATATGAATAATATTCAGCTGTTTCTAATACTATTTAAAAATAAAATATTAAAAATTAAGTGATGATTAATTATCTACTCTTCTCAATGCATTGTATTATATGACATATATATTTATATGGCATATATATATTGCTCAATAGTGCCATCTTTATTGAAAACTATGTCTCTTTTGCAAATATTTATAAGCTCAATCTTTGGGCTTCACCTCTTCTCATTGCTTATAAAACATTTATTGAAAGTCTCAGCTCACTCAAATATTTGTAATACTTTCAGATTATAACAAAACGTTATATGAGTCCAAAAGATTATAGCTAGTGAATTAAAAATATCTAATACTAACCTTTTGGGACTTATAATTTGAATAATTCAGATAAACTTGTTATTTTTGAAACATAAGTAAGGCTGGAAAGAAATAACTTAAAAGATACACTTACATTTGAAACTTCCTAGTGCTTTTAATTGATTTTTTTTTCTTTTTTGGTGTTTCGAGACATAGTTTCTCTGTGTAACATCCCTGGCTATCCTGGAACTTTCTTTGTAGAACAGGCTGGTCTAGAACTCACAGAGATCTGTTTGTTTCTGCCTCTTGAGTGCTGGGATTAAAGGTATGCACCACCACTGGTTAACTAATCTTAATATGATTAATTGGCTTTGTAAAATTTCCCATGTGTAACTAGTAAATAAAGCTAACTTGAAACATTATACAGATTTAAATACAGATTTGTTCCCAGATTGACTAAAGAATTATGAATAAATGTTAGTAGGCCTTACTTAAAATTTTGATTTTTGATGTTAAAATTCTAAATGCTTTTAAATGTATTTCCAGCACACAGTTGTTCTCAAAATACAATTTCTCAAAAATACCAGTAAAACAAGTTTCTTTAATACAGCAACTATAGATTTTTGAGACCATAACAAGACCTAATTAAATTTAAATAAATGTATGTGAGTTATAAAATGCTTGATGAAAATTTGAAGAGTCAAGATGGCAGAAACGACTTCCTAGACTCAGGATATCATCAGCCTAAGAGCATTTGTTTTAATGCTGCACGTTTTCCCCCATTTTTCTTCTAGTGGCTTGAATTTGTACATCACCTTCTAGTCTTTTAAAAGCTGTGTAGATGCAATTCTTCTAGAAACTCAAGCGTTTCTTTATCCAATTTACATTTAATAAATAAGTTAAATGTTATAATAGGTTCAATTAATTTTCTTATTTTCATCTAGTTTCATCTGGATCATTATACTAAATACAATACTATAAATAGTGAGTTAAAAGCCATAAGGTCTACTAATGGAGTTACCATTTTCTTACTTTCAACAATACTATGAAAAATAATTAAACCCAGAAAGATCCAAATATATAACAACAGCTTTAATCTAGAAATAAGAATAGAAACACTAAGTCCAGGTAAAATTCCTCTACTTACAGAGCACCATGCTACTTATTAATGAACATTAGTATATTAGACATATCTCTATATTAAATCATACTTGAGAGAAATGGAATAACTATACCAAGATTTTCAAAATGCAGGACTAGAGTTATGGCTCACCTGATAAAATGCCTGCCATGCAAACAAGCGTCAGTACCTGAGTTCATATCTTCACCAAACACATAAAATCCTATTTCTGTGGCAGAGTGGGTACTGAGAAAGGCAGATTATTGGTGAGCTAGTATAGCTAAACAGTGAGTTCCTGGTTTAGTGAGATACGTCTCATTTAAAAAAGTTGGACTTTGAAACATTAGAGTTAGGTATTGTGCAAGGTAGTAGATATGGGTCTGTTTTCCTTCTTCTTCATGTGGACATCTAATTTAACCAGCACAATTTGTTGAAGATGTTCCTTTTCTCCTATGTATGTTTTTGGCATCTCTTTTGAATATTATCTGGATGCAGTTATATGTACTCATGTTTGGATCTTCAATTTTGTTTCAGTGGAATGCATGACTCTTTTGTTCCAGTATCATGCTTTTATTACTATGGTTGTAATATATCTTGATATATGGAATTCCTTCATCATTGCTAGTTTTGCTCAAGATTATTTTGGCTATCCAAGGTCTCCTGTCATTCCACATGAATTTTAGGATCGCTTGTTTTGTAAAGAATAAGATTGGAATTTGGTGGGGGTGGCTGTATTGAATCT
Source organism: Peromyscus melanophrys (assembly GCA_902168415.1). NCBI lineage: Eukaryota > Metazoa > Chordata > Mammalia > Rodentia > Cricetidae > Peromyscus > Peromyscus melanophrys. Next base: position 88,953 of record CABHPR010145176.1, read on the forward strand.
GGAATTGGATTTTGGTATAAAAGTCATTTTCAAAATATTAATTTTCCCAATCCATGAGCATGGAATGTCTTTCCATGTAAACATTTGTAAATGTTTTTCTTGTACTTGGTTAGGTTTTTACCTATATAGTTTATTTCTCTTTTTATAGTTTATTTTCTTTGAGGTTGTTGAGAATGGGATTGTGTCTAAGATCTCTTTGTCTATATGTTTGCTGTTAGTGTGTAGAAAGGATATTGGATTTGCAAGTTGATTCTGCATTCTGCCACATTATTGATATTGTTTGTCATATCTTGAAGTTTTTAGTAGAATTTTGGCATCTCTTATGTATAATATGGTATGTGCAAAATTGATGAGTTTGACTTTTTCTTTCCTTCTTTTGTATCATTTAAATTTCCTTCCTCCGTTTTATTGTGACAGCTAGTTCTTTGAGCACAATATTGAAAAAGAATGGAATAGTGGACATCCTTGTCCCTTTACAGATTTCAGTGGAATTACTTTAAGCCTTTCTCTATTTAAGACAATGTCTTGGGAGGTGATGTGGGAGTATCTAGGAAGAACTGAGGGAGAGGAAAACATGATTAAAATACATTGTATGAAAACAATTTTTAGTTAAAAATTTTAAAGATAAATAAAACCAGAACAAACACTGAGGATGCTATGGTTTGAATATAGGTAGTGTTTCCCAAAAGCTTGTTAATGAGATGGTGCTACTGGAGGTATTGTGAACCCTTAAGAGGTATGCCCATGAGCAGTCCTTAGCTCACTGAAGGCATACCCTTGAAGGGGTTGTTAGCAATAACAAATATTTCCTCTTTCTAAAAAAATACAACAACAGCAAAAACGTCCAAGATAATATTGTCTTAAACTAGAAGAAAGCACAAACATAGCTGTTACCTAATATAGGTGTCAAAATCTAGGGCTTCCTGAATAGCGAGTCCACAAAATTGGAGATAATCTTTTCCAGCTAAACATCTGACAAAGGATTCATTACCAGAGCCTATTTAAAAAACAACTAAAAAATGAAGAGTCATAAAAGTAAATGACCCATTTGAAAAATAGGCCTGGGATCTAAACAGAAACCTCAAAAGAATATAAAAATTTAAAGAATACATCTAAAAGTGTTTACCCCAGTAATTAGGTAAATGCAAATCTAAACAGCTTTGTGATGTTATCTTACCACAACAAGAATGCCAAAGATCAACAAAATAACAGACACCAAGTGCTAGAGAAGATATGGAGAAAACAGAGCACTGATTCACTGTTGGTTGGACTGCAAGATTGTTGCTCCACTCTGGAAATCAGTATGGAGATTTCTAATAAAATTAAAAATAAATCTATCATGTGGCCTAGATTTATCACTTCTTGGCATATGATCAAAGACTCAACATCCTATTTTGTAGATACTTGCTCAGACACATTCAGTGCTGCTCTATTTACAATAGCTAAGAAATGGAAACAGCATAATGTTCTTCACTTGATGAATCGATAACATAAATGTGATATGTATACACTATAGAGTACTATTCAGTCATAAAAAATAAAACGAAATTTACAGGTAAATGATTAGAACTATAAAATATCACATTGAGTGATGTAATCTGCATCCAGAACAATAAATGGATGCTCTGTCTCTTTTGACATCCCTACCTCTAAAACTTCATATGTGTGCATATAACCTGGAATAATTGTAAAAATTATGAAAGTAAATGGGATCATTGTGGAGTGGTAGGATTCTCAAAAGAGGGGAATAACAGTGTACAAGTAAATTGACAGGGGCAGTGGGAAAAACAGAGGGTGTGTTTAATTAGGGATGGGGAAGGAGAAAAACATAGGAGAAGGAAAGGGGAGAATAAAATAATAGTAAGGATCTCTGAAAAAGTCAAGAAATCATGTTTTGTCTCTATGACTAAAATACATATGAAATATGTAAGTCTGTGTATACAGATAAATAAATAACTTAAATGAACATTTCCTGTCTTGACTGACAATGTTCACTCCAAGAGCCATACGTTATCTAACAAAAATCCTAGGACCAGCCATGGGAAGCCTTTTGACTTGTTCGTAAGGTTTTTCCAAGAGATTCACAGAATGTTAGAGGCTGTATTTTATTATCCTTCAGCTGCCTAAACACAACCTGAACAAGGATGTTACCAATAAATATACTGACATGGAAGGGGCAAGCACATGAGGCCCCAACCCTAGACAAAGTTATTTGCATTTCACAGTCAACTAATGAATGCTGAGCAGAGAAGAAATAATCTTTCCCAGGAAAGAGCACATCAAATGGTCATTGAAATCACCCTGGGAGATACTTATGATGTACTTGTGCTGTGGAATAATCCTTATGTACACTGTAAATATGTATTACTCTCAGTGGCTAATAAAGAGCTGACAAGGAGGTAGCCAGACAGGAAGTATAGGCAGGTTAACCAAACTAAGGATGCTGGGATGAAGGGTGGACTCTAGGGAGGCGCCAGCCAGATGCAGAATGAGTCAGACACACAAAATGGCATAGAGGTAAAAGTAAGAGCTAGTTAGTAACAAGCCTGAACTACTGGCCAAGCATTTATAATTAATATAAGCCTCAATGTGTTTATTTGCGAGCTGCTACATACTTGCTCTGGGTCTTTCTTTTGAATGTACCTCTTTCCTGAGGATGATCTTTATAGCAGCCTCATTTCCTGTAACTTTCTGCTATTATTCAGATAAAGGAAGCTCCATGAGGCTTTTTTTCTAAATATGATGTTGTTCAAATGTCTTTAGCTTAAAGTAATTTTCACAGCCCTAGGGTTCCTAATTGAGTCCCCTAGCCAATTACTGAGAATGCAAATCCCATATTGAGCAAATAATAAGTATGATATATTTGTTTTTCAGTGTATTACTTCTCTTTTCACACAAGATGGCAGGAAGGTGAAAATATTAAGGGAATAGATACTTTAAAAAATCTGAATGTTAATGAATTATACCTTATCACATTTATTATTATAATTTGATATTATCTTTGTCCAAATTACCTTTGAAAGAATTTGATTTTTTGCCATTTCACTTCAAGTTTTATTTCCAATGAAATCTATGTTTACTACATAACATGAATCACACCATTCAAAAATTTACTATAATACATTGAACATGAAACTAGAACAAGCACATTGTTCTAGATAATGATAATACAACAATTTAATTTAGAAAGAATCCTAATGACTATCCTTCAGCTATCAGAAAAGAAATGTTCATGTTAACACTACCAACAATATAATGAATGTATTTATAATGTCTAGAAGAATTGTAGGGCTGAATTTTGAAAGGAGATAGTTGTTTGGTATCTCAGATTCACTGTCTTAAATTTTATTTTTAAATATTAATAGAAAATCTGCATGTTAAGCTTAGAACATTCTAAAATTTTATTTTGGTTAAATATTTCATAATTTGGCTTTCCTGTAATATATTATTTGAACTGTTTTTAAGGAGAACTCAAAACATTTTACTCCAAGTGTCTTACATCTGTAAAGCTGTCACTACAAACTATATAATATAAAACATCATAAATGACCATATTTACCAATAACAGTTTCTATCTTCACAAATGATATCAGCAAATCATTTCATTTTACAACAGTAGAATATTTTCAATGAAGTAAAAACTCACTCATTTCCAATTTTCTTTCCAGAAAGGTTACAGTTAATCATTTTCACACTGTTTAATAATATTAATATTAATAAAATTGTGCCTATAAATTATTCAATTTATTAGGTCAAATATGCAAAATTCAGCAAGGTGACATAAAGCAGATTAAAAAAATTATTGATTTTCCTAACTAGTTTGTATTATTATCCCATTCAAAAATTTTATCATTCTGAGTCCAAATTACATGCAAAAATGTTAAAAAACTATAACATTTAATGTAATGATATCTCTTAGTCTAAATACAAAATCTAAACATATTATGTTGACATAACTAGATGTACAAGTCAAAATCTAGTTCACATACCACTATTCTGAAAAACAATTCAGTATCATTTTCAAAGAAGGAAAAATTAATTACTGTGAAATTCAATTTTTTGTTGTTGTTGAACTTACATTACTCTGGTTGTTATCTTCATGCCGATCAGATTTATAAATTTTCTAGCCCAACACAATTCCTCCAGCTCAAACTTTTGTATTGATTTCTTTTCAGCCTACCATCATATTGTTTAAGAACCAGATCAAAATTTCACTGTGGCCTAAGAGTTAAAGCACTAATCTAAGTATGAATTCAAGTCTTAAATTCATACAAACATATTCAAATTCATAATTTTAGAAAATAATATGAAGCAATACATTAACTGGCATTTGACAAATTTTTTTTTGGTTTTTTGAGAGAGGGTTTCTCTGTGTAGCTTTGCACCTTTCCTAAAACTAGCTTTGTAGACCAGGCTTGCCTCGAACTCACAGAGATCCACCTGCCTCTGCCTCACGAGTGTTGGGATTAAAGGTGTGCACCACCACCGCCTGGCTTGACAAATTTTTTAAATGATTTTCTTTTTTAATAAAATTAAAATACAAAATTTCCAATTCTGAGAATCAGATATTTACTTAGAATACAGTCAAGCAATGTTCTTGTAACAATATGTTTATTATATTATGTTCTTTATCCTGGTTACAGTGGTGTATTTATCTACTTAATTTCTATTTCTTAGCTGACGTTTAAACAAGATAACAAAACCTAGAAAAGCCAAACTTTGAAACATTTTCTCTCTTGTATTTATTTACTTGAGCATATTTTTTTCTTCTAAAGTTATCCTACTAGCCCCTCAGAGGTGTTTAAAGGAATAGTATATTTCTTAGGTAATGATAATTTCTCATATTTTTAGCCATGTATTACTTGAGGGATTGTGCTCTGTTTTGAGTATTTCTCGATCAAAAATATACCAACTCATGGGTGTGAAAATCTCATACAAGTGTATAACTTAATTTCAAATTTTCCTGATAGCCTTTCTGAATGAGGAGAATCAAACAATTTAAAATGAGTTAAATTTCACACTAAAGGTGAATCTGAGTTAGCTAGGGAGAAACAGAGAGGAAAAAAAGAAAGTTGCAGAATACAAGCAGAAAAGCGTCACTGGGACAAGGAAGAAAATCAGAAGTGTGGGAGAGCAAGGAGTTAAAAGAAGAGAGTGAGAAAAGAGATTCAGCAATATATATATAGTAATGAATTCCATTATTCTGTGTACTAATTTTAAAAAACCTAACAGAAAAACAAAACTTTTGGCAAATCTTGCTTAGTATAAATACAATTCCAACATAATTATAGACAGTCTGTTAATACTTGGCAGAATAATATGAGATGAATTAATGCATCAAATGCAAATTTAGAGGTAGACTTATTTTTAAATCTTCAGGGAGGAAATAATGTGAGTAGACATATAGAATACAAACTGAATTTCTCAGTTCTTATTTTACAATTCATTCATTTGATCTGCAACTTTTAGCAAGTTTCTCCTTTGTTTTAGTTACCTAGTTTGAAAAGTAGTTTAGTTAAGGAGAAGATTGTGAGTCATCTGATAGACACAGATATGATATAATCAGTTGTTATCTTTTTTGTAAGTATGGATACAAAACTATTTATCTGGATTATCTAAACATGCACACCCACTAGACCTATCTTTGAAAACTCTCCACAGAATTTAACAACTAAAATCAGAATCACAGAAGTGCAGAAGAAAGCTACAGCTTCCCAATCTATTAAATGCTTAATGATGAGACTATTAACTGTAGTCATGTTGAGTTTTATTGTAATTAAATGAATTATTATATATAAAGGCCTTTAGACAGTTCCTGGAATATAACAAGCGTAGCTACATTATCATTGTTTATTATTATCCATCAAAATTCCATGTCTATAAATCAAATAGGAATATTTTATGTTTGTCCTCACACTTAAAAATATTTCTGAGTTAATTTTAAAAAATCTCCTTACTATGAATGCTTTATTTATTATCAAACAGTAGAAACATCTTTGTTCAAACCAGGACTATAGGAGGCATCCAGGCAGTTGGACCGGGTCCTGTGCTCAGTGCATGAATTGGCTGTTTGAAACCTGAGGCTTAGTAGAGACCCTTGGCCCAGCCTGGGAGGAGGGGACTAGACCTGCCTGGGCTGAGTCCACCAGGTTGATCTCAACCCTTGGTGGAATCTTTGCCCTGGAGGAGATGGAAATGGGTGGTGGG
>CABHPR010145177.1:0-43538 GCA_902168415.1 Peromyscus melanophrys
CCCCCCCCCCCCCCTCATTGTTTCTGGAACCATAGATTAAAGGTATAGCTGACATTTTTAGGCCATGAACCACATACCTTACTTACTTTCTACTTCTGGCACAGCAAGAGTCTCTGCATCCACCTGGGGTGGGTAGGGTTAGTGTGTGTGTGTGTGTGTGTGTGTGTGTGTGTGTGTGTGTGTGTGTGAAAAACAATAATTAAAGAAAAACTCAGGAAGTTGAGAGGAAGTGGATGGCATGGAAGCAGTTGGAATAGGGAGAAAGAGAGAGGGAAAGTATGTAAATACAATACTTGTGTACAAAATCCTCAACAACAACAACAGCAAAACCTCAATTCAATTTTTTTTAAAAGATAGCAATCAATTTCTTGTCAAAAGTTTGCCCCCCACCCCATCCGCTTGTCTTCAAGTGCCACTACCAGTAAAATGCCAATTGATTCCTCTGAATTTTGACTTACTTCTTGCTTCAACAAATTACACTAAGTCACAAGTTCAAAGAAAGACACGGCACCCCTCAGAGTGCCCCCTCCCAAATGCATACACCACTGAAGCAATCCAAGAAACATGGGCCATTTACTAGGTGCCGTGAATCAGTCAGTTAACCAACCACCCTACCCTCTGCCTTTGCTTGTCTGGTGACATGTGGTGACTGGACTAGACGACTCAGCCCCTTCAACCTCTGCATCTCATGACTCCACTGTCCATCACCATTGGAACAGTGTGAGCCATCACACTCTCTGATCGGAGTCTTCTTTCTGGAAAACAGGAGTCTCATAAAGTAATCCCAGAAACCCAAAACAAAATGAATGGATAATTAGCCAACCTGATCCTTGTAAAGAAAAACAAAACAAAACAAACAAGCAAAAAACTGGAACTCATTGGTAAATCCTTCCCAATGCTAGGACTGGTTAATAAAAAAACAATTTGCTCCAAAGAGATTGTATCCTTTTAGTGTTTTTTTTTTTGGGGGGGGGGGGGGGGGGAGATCATCGTGGTGCCTTTTCTTCTTTTTTTTTATTTCTCTTTTTTAAGTGGTCTAAAGACAAATTTATGTTTTCTTCATGAGTAATGGTATCTAGAGTGAAAATGCCTGACAAGAAGTAAACAAGTATGGAACAAATCCCTGGTCCATAAAATGGTGACTTTGAAAAGGAAATTGCCCATCTTAATGATGGATTCCATTTCAGCCATCAAGACCCAAGTTACAAGGGAGTCCAGGTAACCAGGTCCCACTCTCATAGGCACAGCACCAGAGAAATCCCATTGAGAACTCTCCTGGAACTCTCTGTGAATGGCCACGGGCTGATCCTACCCCTCCACATCTAAAGCTCTGAGCAAGAATGTATTCATACTTTGCATGAATCTCCCCCACCTCCCTCTGTACCTACTCCATGAGAGGCTTACTTTACCATAGCCCTTTCCATAGCCCCATCCTACCCTGAATTATTCTTCACCATTTTACTTTTGTGTTTCTCTTCTCAGGGACCTAAGACCCTGGAACACAGATGTTACCATCTGTTTAGACATCTTTAGCTTAGAGATCCAAGAAATTCCCATGAAGATGTGAGTGAAATGGTAAGTTCGCCAGGAATTCAATTATTTGCCCTAGAAGAAAAGATGTGATGTTCCCTCTGATCCTCAGGAAGGGTTTTCTAGATGAAAAGCCAAGATTTGGGGACAAGGTAAGAATTCATGGCTGCTGACGTTGTTTCTTTATCAGTGAAATCTGCTACGGGAGCGGGAACAGTCCTGCAAGTCACTGTCTTCCAGATACTGCAGAGGAACAGGTTCAAGTTCAGCATATCCTTGTGTCCTCAAGATGATGGAACCTCAGAGCTAGGGTCTTCCCTTTTCAGTTTTTTTGGGACTCAGAAATTGTAACACCAAGCTGTATATGTATGCCCAACACACCAAATGCCTGCTTCTTGCTTATCTGTGTATGAAGTGTTCGTTTCAGAAGAAACTGTTCTGTATCTGGATGCATGAGGGTAATCCTGGACATAAATAGAAATATTCATTTCTGTTCTCAGTTAAATGTTTTCAGTTTGGCCAGGCATGGTGGCATATGCTTTTAATCCCAATGCTTGTGAAGGAGAAGCACATGATCTCTGCAAGTTCAAGGCTAGCCTGACCTCAGAGTAAGTACCAGGATAGCCAGCGCACACACACACACACACACACACACACACAGCCTTAATTTGAGACCTTGAGAGATGGTTCAATGATTGAGACCACTGGCTGTTGTTTCAAAGTACCCTAATTCCATTCTCAGCACCCACATCACAGCTCACAACCCTATCGCTACAGTCCCATGAGATCTGATGCCCTCTTCTGGTATGTAGATGTACATACAGACAAGACACCCAGATAAATTCGTAAATGAATTTTTTTAATGTTTTCGGTTTCCTTTACACTACAACTGAAGATAATTAGTAAGTCAAGAAGCAGCCTCTTGTCCTAGAGGGTCCCAAAATATGTTTCCTACTTTTGCTTTAAAGAAAAAAAGAATTGTAAAATGATTGCCATAGTAGACACAGGAAAGTTTTCAAAGCCTTTGGGGATCAAGAGATGCTGGCTTAGGGGGCTGGGGAGGAGGCTCCTCTTATTGCTCAGGTCCCAACACCTGTCAGACTTAGCACCTGTAACTCCGGCTCCAGAGCATCAGATACTCTCTTCTGGCCTCCATGGGCACCCGCACACACATAAATAAAAATAAAATAAATCTTTAAGCAGGGACAGGGGAGATGTTTAATGGTCTACAACAAAGCCTAGGATGATCTGGGTGCGTTCTGTGCTTTCTCCAGGGTCTCACCAGCGACAGGCAGAGCAGACTCCAGTACATGAGCAGCACATCATGTGCATGTCCATCAAACTAGTCCTCATTCTATTTTACACCATGATTCCACATGACTCTTCTGTGACTGCTGCCAGGGTTTAAGTGTAAAAGCCCCCCTCCCCCTGACCAATTTACATACTGGTCACCCCATTTTGAGAGGTTGTAGAACCAATTGGACATAATGCCTACCTGGCAGAAATACTGCCGTCATGTCAGAGGAGGGGGCTTATGGTCTATCTCTGCTTTTTGATCCATTGATAAGTTATATCTCAAGCTCCCACAACCATAGTTAGAACCCTGGTCATCATGCCTTCCCCACCGTGAAGCCAAAATAGTTCCTTAAGATACTTCTTGTCTGGCATTTGGTCACAGTGATAAGGAAATAACTAATATATGCTTATAAAGGAAGGAAGTCGTACCTCATTTAACAGACTCGGATAACAGGCACAAGACAGGGCAATTAAAACTCCAAGTGCCTGCCATTAACACAACTTTTTCTGTGTGATCAGCCATTGTGAAGAGAAGGTAGAAAGGGACCCCAGGAAGGTTCCTCAGCAAAAGGGCCAAGGCTGTGGACTTCGAGATGTGAACAACTTGGACTCAGACAATTGGCCCCGGAATTGTACCTGATCTGGGGTCTGCCTTTCTCCAGGGTGACCTGCCATCTATGAGGAGGCCTGATTAAAACATTCAGTCCAGCTCAAATATTTTGTGAGTGCCTAGCAGCAGTTGCTTTCACTAAAGAAGTTTAAATGTGAGATCACCGGAGAGCTGAGCAGTTGGTAGCTGGCGCAGAAGCCAAGGGACACCGGGAGGAAATCAGGGAGTGAGGAGCTGAATTGCCTTGGCGGCTAAGCCCCGTTAGTAGGGACAGGCAGATGCCTGCTGCTGAGGGGGCAGCAAGATAACCCCAGCCCAGAGCTGCATCCTGAATGACCTTCCAGTTCCTGGACTTCAATCCAGTTTTCGTGAGACCTGGCTGAGCGGCCTTTCCGGAAGGCTTTTGGGAGACACGTGGCTGAGTGGTGGAGATTCCGGTCAGCCTTCCTTTCGCAGTTAACCCAGTGGCATCTGTCCCTTGCAGCCCCTCATCTGATGAGCACAGTTCTCAAGGCCTAACACTTTCCCTAGCACACAGCAAGTGCTGAATAACTGCAGGTGTTTGGAGGGCCTGCCCATGCCCAGGGAAAAGCCTTAAAAAGAAATCATTTATGGTTTAAAAAAAAATTGATTCAAGTCAACTTCATATTCCAAAATAAAGCTAAACTGAAAGTGAATACATTAAGCTTTTCCTTCAGCCCATTTCTAAGGTACATTGCTACCATGCATCTATCAAAAAGGAAGCATCGCATTGTGCAGACAGCGGAGAGCATCCTGCTTTCAGGTGAGGTATGTTTGGAAGACTTGCTTTGCACTTGGTTTAATCTCTCAATCACAGTAATGTTAGGAAGAACAATTTTCCACCCACACTAACTTCACTGACAAGCCTCCAAAGTAGCTGATCTTTGACTCCGAGTACTTGTAATAATATGTGATCTTCCCCCCCACATTGCCACACACATTTCTCCTATCTATTGTCTCCGCTTCTCCAGAAACACACACTCCCCAACAACCGGATGACTCATAAAATAAGAGGTGCATAGATGTAAATTGAGCCTGTTTATGCTTTCCCTGTCTCAGACTAATAAAATTAAAGAGATCCTACTAAATTCAGGTCCAGTGGTTTCTGGTGAACAGGTTTCCCTTAGCAGAGACGTACCTTATTTTGCCTATGTCAAAGATAGAGCGACTTCCATGTCTGTGTGAATACAATGTATTTACAGTTCAGCCATATGCTGGGTGGGCAAAGACTGGTCCTCCTCTTGTCCTCTACAAAGAAGGCTCCTGGCTGCTTCTGGTGTTCAGCTAACCAACAGAAAGAAGGCTGAAAAGGTCTCACCTCTCCCCTTCTCAGAGCTCTGGAAAGAAGGCTGAGTTCCCCTCTCTGGACACTGCGCCCAGCCCTGTGCTTGCTGAGGTCCCCCCAAATACTTTTTCAAAACTCTGGACAAAGGCGGGTTTTGCCCTACCTCCCTTGACCTCTTCCTGATAAAGTGATCTTACGCTTCTGGAATTGAGTTTTTGAATGTATGTGCCTACCCCAAGTCTGGTATTACATTACAACAAATGGAAATGGAGCCTAGGACTGAGCAGCCGGCCAGGCTCAGAAGCCTTCTTCGTAGCCTGCCATGTAATACATGATATGCAGAGCCTCTGACTTCAGCCAACAGATATTTGGAGGCCGTGTTGGCCCTACCATGGGGACTAAACTAATGTGTGTTTAGGTCAGAAAGCGAATCAGAAAAGCCACTGGAGGGCACGTCACGCAGTGAGAGTTCTATAAATGCATCCCCACTCGTAGCGTCCTCTGGCAAACACTCTGCTCTCCTCTCCCTGCTGTTCCGCGCTTCTTCTCGGCGCTGGGAGAACTTCGGCTGGCAGTTCGTCTCCTCGCCACTGCCTTCTGCCCTGCAGAAAAAGCGGGAGGGCGCGACACTCCAGGAGGACCGACAGCCTTCGACGGGCTCCAGGAAAGCCCCGGGGTAGCCTCCAGCAGGCAGAGCGCCCTCCTTCGGAGCTCCGGACCTCGCCTCCAAGTTGCGATTGCCCCCTGGGGCTGCCGTGAGCTGAGCTCCCCGCGTTTCTGTGGATCTACCCGGCTAGAAGGAGCGAGCCCCGCGGCGGTTCCTGCACCCCCGGGAGGGGCGCTCCGCGTCACCCACTCGCTCGCACCCCGACCGAGCCCGCGCCCCCGCAGCTCCGGAGCCTCTTCCCCCGGATCTCCGTCCCTCCCCCACGCCCAGGCCGCCGCTGCCTCCGGACCGCTCCCCTCCCCCTCTCCCGGTTCCCGCGCCCCCCACTCCCCAACCCCGGCCCCCCGGCCCGGGCTCTCCGCGACCAGCCTGCACTCCTGGCGCCCCCATGTCTTCAAGGGACGGCCAGCGCGGTTTGACGTGGTGTCTCGTTCGGATCCCCAGGCAAGACCTCGGCAGCATCAGACAGGCCCGCCTCATACTCTCAGCCACCGCGCCCCGAGGAGGCGCAGAGTGAGGCGACCGCCTCGGAGCCACCCGCAGCGCCCCGGCCCCGTGCAGCTCCAGCCCCGAGCGCCGCGCGCGCAGCCGTGTCACCCCTCAGCCAAAGTAGGGGCGGCTGCTCAGACTTGGTCTTCTCGGGGTCCAGGAAGCCGGTGTGGGAAGTGTCGGCAGCCCTCGCTCTTCTCGCGGCGGCGGTGGCGGCGGCGGCGGCGGCGGAGGCTGGCACGGTGGCCGCCGCCTCCTGCGTGTCCTCGCTGTCCGGCGCGACCCCTGGATTGCGTGCTCTTGCTCCCGAGCTTCTGGGCGGGGCCCCGCGCTCCTGCCCGCGGTCCGGATGGGTCTCCTGGCTGGGATTCGGGCCACTTGGAGTTAATGTCCAACTGGGGGTCTACGGAGACGGGATCCGAGGTAAGAGGGGGAAGTGTGCTGGAGGGGACCGAGCGGGGCGGCGGCGGTGTCGTCTGAGGGCAGAAGGGCGCGGTTGAATCCCAAGTGGACTACTAAGTGTAAAGTAGGAAGGCTAGCGGGAGCTCAAGAGACAAGCTGAGCCGGAGGGACGCTAGCCTTGCCCAGGGTAGGTTGCCTTTTCCGCGTGGGAAAAAAAAAATGTATATATATGTGGAGCTCCTGGTCGCGGGGCGGGGGGCAATTCCCCTGCCTCACCCGGTAGGGCGCTGCTCTGTGCGGTCCCGGCTATCTTAGGACTGGCGAGACTTGGCCATCTACTAACCCACTGCGGCCAGTGTCTTTTCCAGAGTGCAACTGCAGCGTTATCATAGCTCGGAGTGTAACTTACTGTTGAGCTTGTTTTGGTCTGTTCTGGAAGAAAGCTAAGCCCAGGGAAGGAGGGCTGCAAAGGTGCTGTGAACCTAAAAATAGAGGGCTCACCTCCTCTAATGAAATCTTGCAAAGCTACATGCCTACCCTTCTCGGGCCTTTTGCTAGCACTTTGTTAATGCCCTTATGCGGGTCGAAATTAGGAGAAGGGTTCCTTGCAACGCCTCGGCCCCCGGGGTTCTGTCTGGAAAGACTCTTGGGAACCCTCCAGGTCTCCGCTAGGCCTTCGAGGTGATTGTTTTAATTGCCTCTTCTCCCTGGCAACTATGTGTCTCTTCCCTAAGACACCCCCACTCCGCGCCCCCCCCCCCCCCCCCCACACACGCACACTACTTTGTACCACTTCGAAGCGTAGACTCCTCAATGAGTTGGTTTCCAGCCCCACCCAGGGAAAAGAAACCCACGAATCAGGGTTTCCCCGCCTGTGGCAGAATCTGCCTTCAGGGCCGATGAGCGCGCCCTGGGAAGGTTGTCCAACCCCGGAGTTCGCCAAGTTTGTGCTGTTTGACCGGGATAAGCGCGGTTCTGCCAGTCCCTTCAGGGACTATATTAGAGAGCACTAGACTCACTCTCCCTCCGTATTTTGAATTTGTGTTTGTTTAGGGAAATGCAACTAACCCCCATAAGCGGGCACCTCCTCCCACCAAGCCTTCAAAAGAGGGATTCGCTGTTTCCTTCTTGCCCTGACCATGCCTGCCGCTCGGTTTCTCTGCGCTTTGATGGGGGAGGTGTCTTTTAAACAAATGACAAGTGTCTAGTGTCCAGGAAGCCCGCAGCGTCTCTAGCTCACTGTTGCAAGAGATTGGAGTGCTCCGGGGCCTAGAACTCAACCTTGGGTCCTCTAACAAACGGACCCCTCTGGTTTGCCTTCCAGAAGCATCCCATATGTTTCCCCCTTTCTCCAAAGCATCCCAAATTTCCCCCTTTCTCTATCTTGGGCTGGTCAGTTATGGGGGAGTGATAAGAGAATGCGTCCTTAGTCAAGGACACTGAGCACAGAAGATAAAAGCAACAGAGCTTTTAGTAATGTCTGTCCGGACCCTAGAGGAAACACCCGAGTTCAGAGTGCCCTCTCCTCCCACGCCACCGGGTCTTGAAAGCAAATCCCAAACAAACTTCCCAGCCTGTCAGCTCCAAAAAGGTGCGGGGGCACTGGCTGGCGGCGGGAGCAATCGCCCACTGCAAAGCTGTCTCCGTGACAGAGGATCAGGGTGTTGAAAAGCAGGTTGCCAAGAAACCACCTCAGGTGAAATGCGGAGAGGGGGGAATGGGGAAAAGGAACAGAAGAGTAGAAACCTGAAAAGTGAGGATTCGCATAAGGACAACCACAGGTCCCTGGGCTAGTTTGGGGATAGATGGCAGACACTGTGGTTCTTCTAGGGTTTTATATTTTAAAATGATAATTCAGCCTACCCGCCGCACAAGCACTACAAGGCCCGAGCGGTTTCTGGTGCCCCCTGGTGCCGGGAACTCAGAATCGGTGAGCAGCGGTTTGGCAGCCACTACCGCGGCTTTCCGCGCATCCTTTAACCCCGAGTCCTGGGACCCACCGGGTGCCCACGTGCGCCGCACAATCCTTTTGCTTTGCTGGCATGAGTTGGTCCCAGATGCAGAGGAGAACCAGCTTTCTAAGCCCGAGAGAAAACGAGGGGTCACTTGGCAGAGCCAACCTCAGAGTGAAAAGCTTGGGCTCCCGCAAGACCCGCCGCCTTAAGCTATTCTCACGCGCCTCAAAGGTCAGGCGTGGCGGGGACAGGTTCAGCCGATGCTTTGGGTGGACAGCGACAAAGAGATAAGCAGAGATGGATGCCTCGAGGAGGGGCCCAGAGGGATTCATGGGAAGACCCTCCTAGGAGACGCACACCCCATCTTTTGACCCCAGGGAATGGGGAGAGCAAGTGTCACCAACTAAAGGGCGGGTTGGGGAGACGCCGGCCTCGCAGCTCTCAGCGAAGAGCGCGGCGGCTCAGTCTCGGGATGGGAGGGAACGCTTTCGGGGTGCCCAAGGCTCCCGGCCTAGGATGAGATGGAGAGCCTCCCCTGGCGAGGCGGAGAGGGAATGTTCCAGTGTTTCCCTCCTTTGCCAACGTCGCCACACTTCTGATCGAGACTCTCCACGTCCAATTTTAAAAACCCTCCGTGAGCCAAACTGGGAAAAGGGGGAAAACCCTCTTAATGCGGAAGGGAAATCTGGTGCCTCCGCAGCTTCCTGCTGCCGGGCACGGCGATCCGGGACGGCGCCTTAACCCCGCGCCTCCCTGCTGCTCGGGATCGCCAGCCATTTCGCACGCACCCGGGAGCTGGCAGAGCTGGCACCCCGGAGGAGGAGGGAGGCCTCGCCTTCCCCTGCTCCCAGCTCGCGAAGCAAGCGCCTCTGCACTGCCTAGGAGTTTTCCTGGGCCTGCGCGCCCGGGAGGGACCCAGAGGCGTCTTTTTCCCTCCTCTGGGGTGTAGAAGCCAGCCCGCGCAGCCGGAACCTCGGCTCTGTGTGGTTCTGTGGCTTCCCCAACTTCCAACAGCTGCGGAGACAACAGACGCCCAAGGGATAGAAAATGAATTCGTCTCCGCAGCGGTGGGAGGTGGTGGCCGAATTAAACGCTTTCCTGGTGGCCTTATCAAGGGGCCTAGATTGGAATTCTGGGTGGAGATTGTGAGGGGCGGGAAGGATGTACCCCGGAAAGGAGGGAGGGCAAGTGCCTGAAGACTAATAGGAAAGGTGCGGAGAGGATCTTTTGGTTTGTTGGTTTGTTTGGTGTTTAGCTGGAAACTGTCTTGCCCTCTCCCATGGAAAATGTCAAGGCTGTTTTATTAAATGCATGGATTTTCCGATTTGAGAATGCTCTCTAGGCAGTGGTCTCCCGACTCTGGAACACTGGGGCTCCTAAAGGCGAGATTAACACCATACATACCCCTAGGTGATTCAGTGCTCCCATCTCTTGGATAGGACTTCTCGCCAAGTTCACAAAGCTTTTTTACCTCGCTCACCCCAGACTGTATGACCCTCCTTTTCAGGGATGTGAGGCCTAAGAGTCCAAAGGACTCTCTGGAAAGACGTGGCCCTCACTCCTTCTGGTGCCCGAGGCCTCCTACAGTGTTCAGGATTCTGACCATGGTCCTGGTGTAGCTAGAGGCACAAAACGCCACCATCTCTGCTGCGAGGGAGGGGATTAGAGTCAAAATTTCACAAAGCTGCAAAAATAAAATCAAGAGCATTTTCGGGTATACCACGGAAGATTTTTAAAAATTAGAGATATGTGCAATCCCTGCCTACTAGCAACGGTCAAACATTTATTGGGCATTTACTGAACTTTTTCATGTTAATGTTAATGATCTTGAGAAGTGGAACTAGCGTTTTTTAAGCCAAGTCGGTGCTTCCGAAGTTAGGTAACTTAACCCAGACACTTTCATGCAGACCAAAGTCTGCAATTCCACATTAACTTGCTCTGGGTGACAAAATTCTTACTTAGCTGGGATGTTGGAAGGGTGGGCGGCCGGCAGGGCGAGTGTTCCCACCGAGCCTGCATCCTACCTAGTCGGAAGGAAGGCCCAGCTTGAGACAGAGGGGTCAGCTTGATTTTAGTCCTTGTTGCTTGCTTGGGTGGAAAGCTGGCTCCCAGCGCCCAACTATGGAAGCGGCTAGGTGGGGAGGGAAGGTTTCTGTCCAGGGCCTGGCAAAGGCAGCCGGATAGGGGCTACCCTGTTCGCCCCCGAGGGAATATGGGGTGTCGTGCGCCAGTAGAAGCAGCCGGTTAGTGGTTGCAGTATAAGTTTACGTCCAAAATCTGGGACCTGGGGACTGGAGGGCTGGGAAGAGGTCAGCAGAGGCCATGTCGGGAATGTGGGCTGCACCTGGGGAGCACCAGGATGAAGGAACTTTGAGCTGAGACCTGGGCGAGGGCGGGGTACTCGGGGAGCAGGACTGGGGAGCGGCAGGGAGGCGGCTCTGCAGACAGCGTCGGGGTCCTAGGCGTCGGAGCCTAACTTGCATGGTGCGGTTCTCTTCCCCGCCGCCCGCCTGCGCAGGTGCCGCCGCTGGACGGGATTCTAAGATGAAGTTATGGGATGTCGTGGCTGTCTGCCTGGTGTTGCTCCACACCGCGTCCGCCTTCCCGCTGCCCGCCGGTAAGAGGCTTCCCGAGGCGCCCACAGAAGACCGCTCCCTTGGCCACCGCCGCGCGCCCTTCGCTGCGCTGACCAGTGACTGTAAGAACCGTTCCCTCCCCCCTGGGCCATCATCGGCGGACCCCAGGGCACCCCCACCGCCGCACGCACGCACGCACGCAGCCACCCGGGGCCAGCCTCGAAGGCTGTGAGCCTCCTCACTCTCGAGCTAAGTGGGAAGGGCTCTGAGGCCCTTAAGAGTACTCCTTTGCCCCCTGCAGCCCAAGGGTCCCCAGGTGCCTTGCTTGTGAGTGACAGAAGATCCTTTGTCTAGTGCAGAGGATATAAATAGTGTCCCTTTATCATTCCCATCAACAAATATCCCACTACCACCATCCTCACAACCAAACACCACCAGAGCGCACATACACATTGCCCGCCCCTTTTCTCCCCTGCCCCTCTAAGAACACGCCCAGGGGTCTTTCTTGAAAGCTATTTTACTGTGCTTACCTCCAAAACCAACTTGCACTTTCTCCCCCATCTGCGCTTGCAAGGGGTTTTGTGGAAACCCAGCCAGAGAGAAAACACAGAGGAGCCTCCCTTTCCAGGGCTAGCAGCATCTGCCTAGTGTCAAATCTGTTCTGAAGAGTGCTGTGGTTAGAAAGACTTGAGAGTGGCCAGTGCAAGTTAAGCTGAAAAGGAGAAGCATTCAGAACACACCCCAGAATGCTAACTCAAAGAGAAAAAAAAAACTAACAAAAAACAGGAAACTCTTACTTTAAAAACAAGTCTGCGGTTTACTACTCAAAAGCTGTAACATGTTCTAGAAGCAAGCAATTACAGTGATGGTTTGGTACAATCTACCCTGAGGTCCTCAGAAGTCCATCTGGGTAAAGTGAGGTAGATACATAACAAGTGACAGAAATGGGTGGGAAAATATCTAGGCAACAAAGGTAGCAACAGAAAAATAGATATACCCTCAAAATACTCATTCCTACCTACCAACCCTCCCCCCTTTAAAATTATTGACTTTGACATTTCGCACTTAAACTGTACTGCCCAAGTCAGCCCCAGGACTGAAATCATCCTAGTCTTGGACTAGCAAACAAGCGTGAAATGTGATGTGCACAAGTTCCACGAAAGCAAAATTTTATAAGGGATTTCTAGAGTGATTTAGGGTTAAATAGGGAACGTAGTTGACCCATTGAAGTCCCGAGACTTTCCATCAATTAATTGAGTAAACTCATCTTTAAAGAGTCTCACATCCATCACAAGTTTAGGGTGATTGTACAAACATTTCTCCAGTAGATATTGGCTTCATTCATCCATTCCTATAGAGCGGGCCAGAGGGACAGGAACACAGTGGTGGATAATAATAGTTCTTTAATTCAGATGTCAGAGGAGAGAACAATGACTGATTACAAGCAGATTAATTCTTGGAGGTTTAATTGCTATACAGGTAAACTGCCTACCTGGGCTTGCTAAGTTGAACATTCCATTAATTCGTACTTGTTAATGGCTTTAGAACTCAATGAATAGTTTACAACTGTCCACAAAAGGGAAGCCTTTCTTCTCCCACATGCCAGTAGTGACCAGGTCTGCTCCTTGGCATCCATGCTCCTATCATCCTTTGAGAAGAGACTCATACAAAGAGACTGAACTCCTCTGGGAATGCTGATGTCCACTGATACTGGACTTCATGCTAGATTATGATATAATTGGTTTGAGGTGTAGCATGGGTGTGTGGACTTTTTAGATGTTTTCTAGGTGGAACCGGTGTCCATTCAAAGTTGTGTTGCCATAGGTTGAAAACCTACAGCTTCTGTGGGTTAATCAGCCACTACACAAGGGAAATAGCATTGAATCCCTTTGGCTGCATGGAGCCCATGGTGATGTGAGAGGGAATTGCTTCTCCTTTCTCAAATGATACTTAATCATCTGCGGACAAGATTCTGACTACTGATTTTGTTCAAGACAGCAGAACACAACCAATTCTGCTTTGTCTATGGAAAGACCCAGTAGAGCCTAGACAGAGAAATTACCCCAAGAGAAACTGAGCTGTGTTCTAAGCCAACTGACTTCTTTCCAGGTATGTTCAATTCGGTAGCAAGCTGTCAGGACAGGGAAGGCAAAATAATGACAGTGTGCAGACCTTAAATATTCAGCTGGTGTCAGCACACCCCTGCCACAGTGCTGACATTTATATCCTGCACTGTACACGGAGCGACTGGATACGCCTGGTGTAGAAAAACATTAAGTCATTTCATTTCATTGGAAAATAAAAAGTGCTATAAATTTTGGCCCCTATGGTTTCCTTCGGGTGCTTGGGGTTTAGTGATTAGGCAAAAGAGCTTCCGTCACCTTAATGGTCGCTGTGCCACTTCTACATCGGGGCGCCAGAACTGGGTCCATCCACTCCACATGTTCACTCTTGAGACTGCATCTGTTCCACTGGGTCCAGTGCAAATTAAACACCCCAAATTCTATTCCTACATGGGATAAGCGAAGCAAATAGAATGAATAGCTGACTTGCTTGTCTCGAGGCCGGCTATGAAATAAACGGGCCGTGACCGTTTTAAACTCACGCAGAAACTTGCTTGCAGTTTGCCTTCCGAGGAGGCATCCAAGACTTTGTTTCTAGCCCCCCTCCCCCTTGTCCATGTGTCTCTCCTGCCATTGTCTAAAGGAAAATTAGAGATAGTGTAGGGAGGGTCTGCAGTGCGGCATAGACAGGTGCTGCAGCATTCTGAGGCTAAAAGGAAAACTTGGTGGTCCCGAGAGCTGAAAAGGTGAAGTCTAAAGTGCCAGATATCCACGGTGGCAGCAGACAGGATGCCAGGGCCAGTGTTTGCCCAAACCACTAAACTATATTTTGTATGGAAGGGAGAAAAACCCTACAGGGGTTGGATGGTCTTCAACCAATAACTAAAACTGATTGTTTTAATTTTTTTAATCATAGTGTCAGGTAATTCCTACTTTATTATACTACCACGGGATTGCAGCCCTCCAGTTTGGTTGCAGGACATGAAATTTTCCATGGAAATATTCTTTTAGATCAAGCTATCAAGTTCTCAGACAATATACCCATAACCCCCCCCCATGTTAACCATGGTGAAACTGCACTGTAACTCACAAGGTTACTAAGTATGGGTCCCTGCCCTGGGTACCATATCCCATAATAGCTGGTGTAAGAGACAAGAAAGTATGAATTGGAGGCTACCTGTATGTAGAGAAACCATGAGGATAGACATTGAATTTAAAATTTAAGACTTGAATGGAGTCAGCCCAACACTGTACAGCAGATGGTGTTAAACTTCCAAATTCAATATTTTGAGATGTGGAGCTCTCAGTAAGTAAGTACTGCCCACTCATTGCTTCGGCCTGTATGGAGGAACCAATAGGAAAGGCAAGTCACTATATCAGCAGGAAAGGGGATCTGGCCCTTGGAAAGGGGCTCTTGAAGTTAAAATCTGTGAGGAAGATTCTTTTAGGGTACACTGATCTCTTATTTGAGATCTGAGACTAGCATCTTCTTCCTCAGTCCCTAATAATGCTGTTCAGAGAAATGCTTTCAAGGCTCACTGATAACTGATCAGCCATAGGACATTGCACTGGCCATCCACTTAAGCATTATGCTCAGAAGTGCCCATGTTCGCTGACACAGAAGTGAAAAGTTTCTGGTATTTTCCTTTCCTACTGTATATGTGACTTTTTTTTTTTAACTTGTGGGCTTCACTTAATGAAAATACTTACAGTATAATTAATCGATTGAGCTCCATCAGAAGCCATTTCACATTAAATACCCCTCATATGCCAGGTATGGGCCGCATCCAAAAGGCAAAAATAAATCTAGTTGTAAATTATAAGTAGACAGGTGGGCAGGTGGAAAGGTGAGTGGACAGGTCATCTGCAAGACAGATAGATACATCTATCCTTTGGCTAAAGTCATGCTGCCAAGAATCCCTAGCAATGAGTCCAGCTGACATGGCACATGCCTTTAGTCCTAGCACTTGGGAGGCAGAGGCAGGTGGATCTCTGTGAGTTTGAGGCCAGCCTGGTTTACAGAGCTAGTTCCAGGACAGCCAGGACTGTTACACAGAGAATCCCTGTCTTGAAAAAAACCAAAAAGAAAAAAAAAAAGAATTTCTAGCATTGTACTCACTGGGATTTAGAGAGCAAGACAGCAAAAGTCTAGAAACAGGGATTTAAGAGGTGTTTGAAATGTAGGTAATTTGGAAGGAAAAGGAGAGGGATATTACAGACTAAAGAAAAGCATGAGGAAATTGTAGCCATGCTATAGAAAAGGTGTAGTTGAACATACAAGGGAGACAGAGCAGTGGGCATGTGCTGGAAAAGGTACTGGGGTGGTGGGAACTGGGAGATGTCTCCCCGGGTGATTATGGAGTGCTCTATCTCAATCTTGGAAAATGAGTTTGCCCTGTTTTCCATGGGAGGCAGGTGATAGCAGGCGGCCTCTTCTACGCAGCTGATGTGTGGCAAATATTAGTCCACTCCTCATGAGTGGGGCTTTCAGCATAGGCAAATTTTTCACTGGTAGTTTTGTGTTCTTATTTTTCAAAAGCTTCAAGTCACGAGCACAATCAAATCAACCCGCTCACCCTCAAGGGCATGTAAATACAAACTCTCTACTAAAGTTAGTATCCCGGCACCCTCTGAATATCCACATGAGTAACCTGGCTTGGAGCAAAAAACTTAATATCCTAAGATCAAATTAGTTTGAGCTCTACTGAACAAGGTTATCTCCATTTTATAGGTGAAGGAGTAAGATCTATCTAGAGAGCTGTTCCGGGTTACAAGTCAAATAGGGAAGTCACATTTCAAACTTCAGGCAGGCTTCAGTCCCGAAGTCAGTCTTTTTTTTTTCTTTCTCATCATATACTATGATCCTGGGTTAGTATATTTAAAAAAAAAAATACAAACATGTAGCCGGAAATCTATCAACTAACCCTAAAACATAGATTTCCTGGAAAACCACACAATGGAGCCAATTGATGATGAGAGATCATTACATTTCCTCTTGGTCCCTTTTCTGACTTTTTCTGGCCAGAGGAGGTCTAAGGCGACATTATTAATGACTGCCTCAAAACCCACATCAGAACACATCGGTCCGAAACACACGGATTCTGTAAGGATTCCCACAAAACTGACACAAACTTCCAGGAGACCTTCTGGGAAACACACTTGCTCTTAGATCACGCCCACACTGCCAGGGGATAGGAAACCTTCAGGTGGAGGCAAGACATGACCACAAAAGTTCCCCGGGGGAACTGGAGTTGACTCGCAGAAGCAAAGTGTGGGTCACCACTGGGACAGGACTACTACTGTGGCTAGCTTGGAGTAGTCAAAGACCACATTTGTGAGGCTTTAACAAAACAGTGGAGCTGAAAAACCACGGCTTTAACAGTCCATGGTCTTATGGGGGCCTGATGGTCCAGGCCTTAACTCCAACTGCTATACTCAGTAGGCACAGGCAGGAGGGTGATTAATATTGAAAATTATGTCTTGTGCACTTTGAGGTGGACATCTAAATTCTTCTACCATGAGTTTAAGTAGTTATATGTCATTGGTTGACCATTTGGAAAATATATTTATATTAAGATATTTTTGAAAAAAAAAACAAAAAACAAAAAACTTGGGCCTGCCAATTTCCTTTTAATCCCTGTAAAACTCTCAGACTAACGAAGCCAGATAAACTAGCTTTTTGATCAGAAGAGATCTGACTTCATAACTCGAATATACAAGCTGGTATGTACCCCACAAGGGAAATGTCACTTCTGGATCTGAATTATAAGAGGACTAAATAAATAGACTGGGAAATAAAACCCCTGCCTTCCGCCAGCAGTGCCTTGCCAGGAAGAAATATGGAGGCACCTGCGTCAGCATCTCTTGGCTTGTTCATGAAGACCCCTCCCTTTGTAGCATCTATAGAATGGTGATCACCCATCCACCTCTCACTAAGTTTTGTCTTCTTAGGAGAAATTTCCCTCATTTGTTTTTCCCTTCAAGCCATTTGAGAATGCACTAGGAAAGCCACAACATTAAGTACGTTAGCATATGTCTTCTAAGAATAACACAATGTCTTGCACGAGCAAAATTCAGCTACGAGGTCAGGACATTTGACATCAGTCTAAGGCATTTATCCAACAGATATTCCAGCTTTGCCAGTCCTGGTGATAATGTCCTCTATATTACTTTTTAAGCCCAGAATCACACGGTACATTTGATTGCCTGGTTCCTTGATTCGTCTTCAATCCCTCCCTGCAACCAATGACGCTGACATTTGGGGAGGGGCTCCTTTGACTATCCTTCCCCTGGCCACCCCTCAGTTTGAACTTACCTAATTATTTCTATATGATTAGATTCAAGTAAATGTCTTTGAGTCTCTGTTCCTGGGTGCTGTAATCTTAAACCAGAAGCACCGCACATCACATGATCCTAAGCTGGCCGCGTCTGAATTGTCCTTGAATGGTGCAGGAGACAGATCCTCAAATGAAATCAGAAAAATGGGTGCGAAGTACATCTTACACAGTAAGGAATCAAAAGGGCTTAACAAAAAAAAAAAAAAGAGGGGCCAGGGTGGTCACCAGCAGGGCCATCACAGGCCTGAGAGACACAGTAGATGTGAAAATTGAGGAATAGACAAAACCCCATGAAGCTACCCACGGGTACAGCAGAAAGCTTTCTCATAATATTCCCAGAGGACATGTGCCTCCCGATGAAGACAGGAAAAATCCCATTCATGGCCATCTGCTGAGTCTGTTGTTGCTCAGAAGGTTCATTGTCAGGCATTTCTAGGAACACAGAAAAGGCAGCACACACCCCTGGGACTGATGATTGTCTCTGTCCACAAATCACTGAGCCCGGGCCTGGACAGAGGTCTGTCCTCTGTAGAATATGCTCTAGAGTCTAAACTATGATGAGATCCATTCCTGGATCCTCTGTGTTTTGTCTGAAGATGCACAGTCGTGTTTGTTCCCCTGCCTCTGATATAAATATCAATGAAGAGTGATCACAGACGCAGCGTGTTGGCTTCAGAGAACCATTCTTTCCATTCGCTCCTAGCTCAAACCTCTGCTTGCGTTAATCTTGACCTAAAGGTAGAGTTGGCTGTTCCTGTCTTAGGACGTCTTGGAGACACCACATAACCAGGCTCTGAGTCAGGGCAGCCTGAGCTCATAGTCACACTTGTCCCCAAACCGTAAGACTACAACCCGAGACCCCAGGACACTCACATGTGACTCATCTGGTGGCATAAAGGAGAGACAGAGACAGAGACAGAGACAGAGACAGACAGACAGGGGGCGGGGAAGGAATCCAGCATTGAGGTTTTGCAAATATAGTTATCTCCAAATGATGCTTGTGCCTAGTTCTCTGAAGCCTTTCTGAACTCTTAGAGGTTTCTGTGAACATATCAACAGGATAGAAACTCCTTCCTCATATCTGACTAGAGCAGTGGATTCTCAACCTTCCTAATGCTGCGATCTTTTACACAGTTCCTCATGTTGTGGTGACCCCCAACCATAAAATTATTTCTGTTACTATTTCATAACTGTAATTTTGCCACTGTTGTGAATTGTAATGTAAATATCTGATAGGCAGGATGGTCTTAGGTGACCGCATATGAAAGTGTCATTTGACCTCCAAAGGGGTCTCAACCCACAGGTTGAGTGAGAACCACTGAACTATAGGGATCCACCAAAGAAGTTCAGATGATTAAGAACACCCGCCTTCTTTATTTCTCTTCCATCTTCTCTTAATCCCTCTTGTTCTCATCCGAGTCCCTAAGGCCCTGGAAGTTACTTTTATTCACTTCTCACCTCTTCCCCAGGAAGATCCAGGGGCTCAGGATGTGCCCTAGGGTCCTGTGGCTCCTTGGGATCAGAACAGTACCTTCTAGGAAGGAGAAAGTAGAGACTTTCCACCAGGTCCCTCTGAAGCCCCTCCCTCAGTCCCCAGTGCCATCTGCTGCTGATAACACCACAAAGGATTGTTTTCCCTAGTGGCTTTTTTTGCACAATTAATTTTACTGGGTAATTCTCACCCTCCTCTCTTAAGTCTTTTCTTCTTTTTTTTTTTCTTTTTACAGAGCTCCTGGCGTGTGCTCATTAGCGTGGGGTATTTATTGCTAGCTGTAGAGTGCTTTTAGATCTCACCAGGTGTTCGTGGATTAGCTAACAAATAGGCACCCTGGTGGGTATTTTCCTGACTTAAAAGCAGGAGAATGGCCATTCCCCAACAGGGAACCATGCTGTATTGCTGGAAAATCATTATCACAGCTATAATAAAAGTATGGACCACATACATAGAAATCAGAGCAACTGGAATATGAATAATGAAATTAATATAGTGTTCCCCAAGTGGGTTTTTTATTGTTTGTACTCATGTGTAGTTATTATTATTAAGTTTTCTTAGTTGAGTTGTAGGCTAACAGTTCAAAATATGTATAAGAATAAGTATGTGCCATGTTAATCAAAGTAGATGCAGATACTGAATAAAATGGCATATAGGTTGGCCAAGTGGCTTTTAAAATATACCCTGTGTTCTTTTTCTATATTCTGAAGTGCTATACATTCTGATTGGTCTTTTTCTTCTGCCTTGAGGGAATCCAGGAATGCTTTAAAAGAACAGCAACAAAACACTGTCTTTAAATAAACCAGTGTCACTGTTGGTCATGAGAAAAGAGCATGGTCACGCTGGAAAGGGTCAGAATGGCCTTGTGAGTTGCCTCAGAAAAATAGATGCTACTGAGCCCCTTCTGATTTAACCAAGTGTAGCCTCTTATCCGCTAGTCTGTTCTGGACCCAAAATAGGAGAACAAGATGGTCCTTGGATAAAGGAAGATATACCAGCATTTGGACCTTAGTGATATCCGGTTTGTTTTTTGTTTTTTGTTTTGTTTTGTTTGTTTTCAGTTCAGGTATGAAACAAAATGATGACTTTTAAACAGTGCACAGTGATAAAGCTAGGCAGAACTCTTCAGGGCACTGAACATTTTTCTACACTCTCGCCACACATTTCAGAGGTCCCCGACAGGCAGGCGGTTGACCTTCCAGGTCTAGGACAAGCTATGGGCGCCCCCAACCCCCATCCATTTTGTGGCAGTTGCTGTGAGTGATTGTAGCATTGAGACAGTGAGCTGGAAACGACTCAAACAGATTTGATACAGCAAAAACCAATGGGGAAAGTTGTGATCTTTAAGGAAGTTGTATCTGACTTGAGTGCAGGGGTTGCCTGATTAGAACAGGTTGTTACAGTACATTCTCTCAGAGGCCCATGGGGCCAATTCTACTTCTACAGGTAGAAACTGGGGTTTGAAAATGCCTGTAACCAGGGCATTGGCTGGTATAAACACAGGGTCCTTTCTATATGTCTTTCCGGCTCTTTTCAATAAGGAATGGGACACGACTTGGTTTAATAGAAGTTTGGCGATGATTATTTTAAATTTCACAGGCAGGTTCAGCTGAGCTAGAAGGTAAAGTGAAGAGGCCTTCTAGATCCCAGAATACCTCCTGTGGGACTTCACAGTGTAGAGAGGTGGAGGCCAATAGTGGTAACTGAGCTGGATGCTGTCCCCCCACATAGGTATCTGGAAGTCAGTATCTGCTAGCACTTTCAGGCCAAAGCTTAGACTGACCACATCTCAGGGCTTCAGAGCTAGGGAGCCCCCAAGGACAGCAAAGTTGACCTCAGGATGGCTAAGCCACTAGTCCAAGGTCACATGCTGGTCAGGGACTGACCCAGGCCTGGAATCTCAGGCTCTGTCTTCTCCAACTCTGCAGCAAGAGCTTGGTCACGGGTGCCAGCCTAAGTATGAGAAGCTTCCGGAGCTGGGGCCTCTCTGTCTGAATCTGCCCCCACTGCTGGCTGCTGGTGTTCCGGTTGTGACTGGGAAATTGGCAGACCTCCTTCAGAGTGATATACAAGAACAAGACGGGAGAGAGGTGCCCCCAAAAGGCATGGCTTTTCCCTTCTCGGAGACTCTTGGTTCTGTGGTCCATGGTAGCCTAACTTTGAGATCTACTTAGTGTACTTGAGTGCATAATGAACTTTTCCCATAGCTGGTGTCTTTCCCGCTTCCACTTCCCAGTCTTAAAACCGGCATATCTTGCCCTTGTTTCTGCATTAATTTCCCAGGCTTAAAAAGGCTACAGAGCAGGAGAATTTTCACTTAGAAACAAAAAGGCAGCATGCAGCACAAGACCCACACTGATCTTTGAAACCAAACCAGCCAGATTTCTACTCACTCAGCACATGGTCATGAGCAAACGTGGCTGCCCCGAGCCTTCCCAGTCTGTAAGGAGATGTGCGGAGATGTTCAGTTCCATGCAGGCTGGCAGTCGTATTGTCAGGTCTGACCTTCTCACTCGGTGAGACTAAGCAACCACTCCACCTTGGTACTCTGTGTCATGCTTCAAGGAAGCGATTATTCAAGACCTCACTTAAGAAAATATTATAATATGGAGATTTTTTAAATGTAATAACAGCCACATACTTGTAATAACTTTTCAAAATGAGTGAAAAGAAGATTGTGTTTGCACCTTTCTGAAAGGTACAAATAACTGATTTCTACGAAATGATCTTAGTCATTCTTGAGAAATTATAGTGATCCTAGGCTAATGTCTTCATAGAAACAAGCATTCGTGTGTGTTTGTGTGTAGACACGTGTAAGTATACGCTTATGCATATGTACAAGAGACGATTTCTATGTCTCGGACACTTAGGCTACATGGCGATGTGTCCTTTGCCTGCAGTGAAGGTAGGAACTTTAGGTTGAAAATCCCTTCCCCAGGGGATTTTCATGTCCCCAGCCTATGGCTAGCCTCTCCAGGCAGGCTTTGCATGCCACAACTAACCGCCCAGTGTCTCAGGAGCCCCAGTGCGGCATTCCATAGCGCCTTACCTCCAAGCCTAGCACCATCTCAGAAGTGGGCACTGCCCAGGCAAGACCCCCCAGGCACCGATTTCTAGCATATTCATTAACTGTATGGCCAGCTAGGCCATGGCTCCCCCTGGGAGCTCAGCACTTTTGTCTTTGCTGTTCCAGAGCTCGTGCTGGAGGCTTCACAGACAGGGCTGTGGAGAGTCAGGCCCTCCCTCCCACACAATCAGCACCTGTGCCTTCCAATAGTGACTTGGCAGGACTCAGGTTGGCCTGGAAAAATCTCTGCTTTCATAGGGAGACTATGGTGCTAGGGTCAGCCGCTCCCCCTTTCTGGAACATTCATAGCTGCAGAAACCCTTCACCGTCCTCTCAGTCCACTTCCCAAGGTGGGAGGGACTCACCTCCTCACACTTTATAAACAACCTTGGGTTACCTCCCTCTTGGACACAGGCAGGAGATAGGCTAATGGCTGGCTGAGATGTTGGTCTGGCCAGCATGAAGAGGACACGTGACTACCAACACAAGTGGCCTTGGCGTTAACATATGACTGACCTAGAGCTTTTAAGAAAAATTTGACATTTTAGCCATCGTAGCCAAGATAACACTTTGAATTTTGTAATTTTTTTTTAGCTTAGCTGTTAAAAGGAATGCTCAGAGCCCTCACCATTGCTCCTATAAAAATTCAGTTGGCTTTACAAAATTTTGACTATCCCAGTCCTTAGTTATTAAGGTGACATTACCATTTCCCCCCCAAATCAAGGGAGATACAGCCTTTGCAGTGAACAGTTTGTTCCCAGAGTTATGCCCTGGTACAGGTTTCATTTGTTTAAATAACACTGTTTATACAAAGGACACATCAGAGTTAAAATATTTGAAACAGAACAATGCCAAAATATTTGGTTACACTCTGAAGGATGACTTCAAGCAACTGAGAATTTTGATATCTCAGAACGTTAGCTTTCAGTCAGACATCGTTCCCAAACTGTATCTGGGAAATGAGCAAGAGTTTGACCTACCTGCTTTCTTTGTTTTGTTAATTTGCATTACTTTTATTTTATTTTGCCTTTGGGTTGTTAAACGTGTGGTCTTCTTTTGCGGTTTGCAAGTATTTTATGGTAACATTAACGTTGGTAGGGATGTTTGTAGAGCTCACGTTCTGTAACTTTTCGTAGGGTGAGAGCATGTTGTGCCATTAGGTCATAGTGTAGAAGATAATCTAAACCCCAACCCCCTTTCTCTCCCCTCGGCTCAGTGAAGTCCTAGAAGGTTAAAGCAACTGTGGACCTCTGAATTCCACATAGGATGCTACTTGTCTGGGCAAGGCTAGAAGTTTCTGTAGAATTCTTAAGAACAGGCTGGTGAGGTTTGCCCAGCACCCTTCTACAGAATCGTTTGGCTACTCATATCCCCTAAACACTAAGCATGATAAAGTGACACTGTCCCTTCAAGTGAAACTCAGTGGCACCAAAAGGCCTGGAATTAGGAATTGAACAGTCTCGTGGTTTGAAAAATAGGGTGTTTTATCCTCATTTTTTATTATTAATTCTTAAGCCCACAATTTACATATGTAAAACTTTTCATATCAATATCTGTATGTCCATGTTTTTAAGAATATGAAAGAAAAAAATTACCCTCCAGCTCAGTAAAGTCAGGTAAAGGCTGGGCTTGGTGTTTAAATGACATTCCACCTTAGCATCCATCCGGAAGAGAGATTCCCATCAAAAAGAAGGGTCCCAAGCTGAACCTTTGGTTCAGCGCATTGAACCGGTGTGTCCCAGGGACAGAAAAGCCTGTTGTTGTTGTTGTTGTTGTTGTTGTTGTTGTTATTGTTGTTTTGAGACAGCGTTTCACTATGTATTTCAGGCTGGCGTGAAACTCATTATGTAAACCACCA
The DNA here is from genome assembly GCA_902168415.1 of Peromyscus melanophrys. Taxonomy (NCBI): domain Eukaryota; kingdom Metazoa; phylum Chordata; class Mammalia; order Rodentia; family Cricetidae; genus Peromyscus; species Peromyscus melanophrys. The sequence goes on from CABHPR010145177.1 coordinate 23,649, forward strand.
GGCTGACTGACCTCAAACTCACAGAAATCCACCTGCCTCTGCTTCCAGGGTGCTGGGATTAAAGCACCATGCCTGGCTCACTTTTTGTTTTGTTGTTGTTGTTTGTTTGTTTGTACTTTTAAGTAATTAACAGCAAAACTGAAAGGAGGTTTCAGGGATTTCCCACACACCTTCTGCCTCCACAGATCCTCTACTCTCGATATCAACAGCTCTCACTTGAATGGTATTTGCTACAATCGCCCAAGTCCATAGGTTACATTGGAGTTCATCCTCATCAACCCGTACATGTATGGGTTTGAAGCACGTTCTTACAGTATGACTTCATGATGAACAAGAAGCTTTTTAGCCTGGTTCTGTGGAAGGGCCAAAAGGAATTTAAAATACGAGAAAAGCACTACACTGTCTCATAGTGATGTATAACTGTGTCCCAAATGTTACAATATTTGTCCCATGCTAGATTTGGAACTACTAATAATTTTTATTCAGTATTTGTCCCAGATGCCAACCTAACTCACTATCCCCATGTTGCATCTGCTGAACACAGCCTATGACAAAGCTGTGTGACCACAAGGTCTGGAAATGGAGGCATTTTTCTTAAGAAGGTTGAAGGTGTTAGAGCCAGATTATGTCCCTGGAGTATTGGTTCAGATCATCACAGGACTCTGGTAATATAAAATTGTGTCACATGTAAGTTCATGAGTTTCTGAAACCAGAGAACTTGACTTTTTGTAACTCCAACATTTTTGTTGTTATCGTCTGTTGAATTTTTGAATTTTGTCCTCATCTTTTGATTAATCTTCAGCTGATTAGTAATCAGTCTTAACTTCCATCCTCCCAGGTTCCTAAGTTAATGATCACTTAGGAAATTTTAAATAGAGTCAGAAACCTCATGGTGTGAGTCCTTCGTTAAACAAAACCCTTTTTAAAAAATTAAAAGCACCATTGTACTTTAATTAATCACTTTTTATTTGAAAAGTATGGGTTTCTATACAAGCATTTTTTTTTTACAAATATAAGGAAAAAATAGTTTTTGTAATTAAACGCAGACATACTTTCACTTACTTTCTCCTTACTAATTTCACAAATTGTTGAAGAAATAACAAAAAGCACGCTCGGATCACTTTTAAAATAAGTAGCTTTCCATACTAAAGCAGAATCATTTAAGGATCTGTTGTCTTTTTAAGAAAACTCCCTAAAGGAAGTGCCCTGAGAAAGCGTTTCTGGGGAGATGGGAACCAGGCACACTCTTCCGGTCCAGCCATTGGACTAAGCTGAGCAGTAGGAGGGAGGGCAAACGAGTTTTCTCCCCTCAGGTCTGAAGTACCAGTACTGCTCAGGGCTTCCCCAGTTCCCCCCGACCCCCCACCCCCTGAGATTTGACTTATTTTAGAGCCTTTCATTTTATGAATATGGAGTTTTCAATAGAGGCCATAGTAGCATCTTAAAAAGTTACTTTTTTTTCCCCCTCTACAAGTGACCTCATTCCTGATTCAGAATTCTATCCCAAGCACCTGTTTGTCATTCATCAGTTTCTGCTTCCATGGATCTCAAGTCTGAGGTCAAAATGGTCACAAAGCAAATGTGGGCCAGCCTAGACTACAAGGCAAGAGCCTGTCTCAAACAACAACAACAACAGGAACACATACAATGTCTGCATCTTTGTGTTGCCATTCTCTTCGAGAGCACAGAGAACAAACCAGACCAAGTTAGACCATGTTAGCATGTAGGGAATTACACAGGGTGGAAGAACAAGACCAAGTTAGACCGTGTTAGCATGTAGGGAATTACACAGGGTAGAAGAACAAGGTGGAGGGGTTAGAGGCTTGGGAGGAGTTGCATTTTCAACGGAGGTCAGGAAGTGACAAGTCAGCCATGATCAAGTGTATACTTAAGGAGATGTGAGAGAGGTATCTGGTACTGTAAAGAGCAGTGGTCCAGGCAGAGGCTGCCCCACCCAGGCCTGTGTTTAAGCTGTATTTCTTAATCTGGGTGATTTAGCCCCTGAGGACATTTGGCTAAGTCTAGGGACATTTTCATTATTTTATTATTAGGACAGAGAGTGGTGTTACAGTTTGCTCTTCTGTTGCTGTGATAAATGCCGTAAGCGAAAGCACCCTGGGGGTGAAAGGGTGTACTTCATCTTGTAGGTTATAGTCCATCACTGAAGGAAGGCAAAGCAGAAACCGGAGGCAGAAACCGAAGCGGAGACCATGCCGGAACTCTACTGACTGGCTTGCTTTCAGGCTAGTCTTCAACTTCTTTTCTTATGTAGCTCAGGCCCACCTGTCTAGGGATAGCTCTGCCCACAGGATGGACCTTCCCACATCAATTAACGAAGGAAGGGAGGGAGGGAGGGAGGGAGGGAGGGAGGGAGGGAGGGAGGGAGGAAGGAAGGAAGGAAGGAAGGAAGGAAGGAAGGAAGGAAGGAAGGAAGGAAGAAAGAAAGAAAGGAAGGAAAGTGGAGGGAAGGCAAGGATAGGGAAGGAAAGGCTCCACAGATATGCCCACAGGCCAGTCTGATGGAGGCAATTCTTCCAGTCAAGGTCCCTTTTCCCCAAGTGTGTCCAGGTGACAACCCAGATTAGCCATCACAGGTAATACTACTGGCATGGCCTAGACAGAGGCAAGGGACCCAGTTTGACGTCTTGTGTACAAGACAGCTCCCTAAAGCAAGGAATGACCCACCCCAAAATGCCAGTAACACGTAGGGAAGGGAGACTGAAGAGAAGAGGATACGGTCAGAGATCACTGAGGCTGGGCACAGCAGAGGCCAGGTCAGGTAAAGTCTTTCGGCCAGTCTGGGCTTTGGCTCTCAGAGGAGAGCAGCCGGTATTGTGCGTGTTATGAAAGCTTGAGGCTGAGTTCAACCCCAGGCAGCCATATAAAAACCCAGGACCAGAGGCACGCCTGCAATCCTAGCCTGAGGGAGGTGGAGATGGGAGGGTCCCTGTGCCCTGCTGGCCAGCCAGTGTAGCCCCGTGAGTCTCCAGGTTCAGTGAACCATATCTCAAAAATAAAATGGAGAGCAGCTGAAGGAGGCACACATGTTGACTTCTGGACTCCACATACACACCCATACTTGCACACATGTGTACACAAATATGTACACGTAAATACACATGCCCCAAAAAGAGAGGTGGAGGTGGATAAGGGATACAGGTCAGGGACAGAGTTAGTTGTTTTAGGCAAGAGATAAAGGGCCTTAAGTCAGTACTGAAGCAGTTTGTCACTTAGAGCCACCGAGGATTCCAATGCTAATTTCCACAGAACAAACAACAGTGTACTCTTGATTCCAGTTCCCAGTGTTTTCATTATCATGTATCATACTGTGTGTGTGGTGTGTGTGTGTGTGTGTGTGTGTGTGTGTGTGTGTGTGTGTGTGTAAAATCTAGAAGCTGAGCTAGGTACTTACCTAGCACCTCACACATACACACACACCACACACACACACACACACACACACACACACACACACACACACACACACACGGTCAAGTCACATTAACTAGATTTCATTTTACACAACAGGATTCTTGCCAAGTTTTAACAATTAGATAAGTTATGTTTGTGATAGAGTAATTTGAGGTAGAATAGACACAGTGTAATCTTCCTGAGCTTGCCAAAATACAAAACTCACTGACTCCAACAGCTCTATTGAAGTATAGTTTTCTAAGCCACAGATAACCCAAACTCTGAAATGGGACGAGATGACCATAAAAGCTTAATATCTGATTTAAAAGGGGGTTAGGTTTTCCCTCTTCTTGGTGTCTATTAAATCATTCCAATGGCTATTTTCCCCTTAGTCATCCAACGCAAAATGCTGAAATACTCAGAATCTCAGATGATTGTAAATCCATGTCTTCCCCAGAGGTCTCGAGAATCCTGGTGTGCTCTCTTCCCTTCGTGGGGTCTCCCTGGAGCTCACATCTCTTGTCCCGTTTGTAACCACACAGTGGGAACACTGTGGTAGCTGCAATGGAGACTGGCTTCCCCCCTGGACCCAAGGCTGCCTCTGTCCCCAACAGCCTTTCCTTTATGTTGAAATCATTCTGGTTGTTGTTGCTGTTAGAGACACGCCATTTACCATTTGTCTGTCAATGAAATATAAATATAATCCGCCTTTCTGTTTCTCCAAGTTTGTGGGGATGGGTTTAAAAGTGGAGCTGAATTTTAGAGATCTTTATTTGTTCTCTTTGAATCTGGTCCTACTCGGTCAGGTAGAGTTAAGGTAAACGTACAGCAAAGTAGCAAAGTCAGAAGATGCCACATTTCCTCAGCCTCTGACACCTAGTTTCTCAGTTATCTCTGATACCCACTTACACCAGAATTCTGCAGCAGCTTCATGAAATGCCAACTGCCTCCATTCCTCCCCAAACCAGGGCATCAAGGTGTCTGGGTTCCAGGCCCAGAAGCTGCATTTCAGGGAGCGTTTGAGAGTGTTTCAGTGAGTGAGAGCTATATTCAATGCTATAAAACAGGACCTTAGATGTCACTCACCTGAACAACTAACCCTTAAAGACTCGTTTCCTGCAAGGAACTGTGTCCTCACTACATGACTCTTCTCTTTTGACACCGACAGTTTGCAAAGTGTTAGAGGGTACATTTTAGCCTTTGCTTCTAGGGGAGGGGGGCACTGTGAACGCTTAGCATAGGTGGATGATCATTTTGCTGTGGGTACAATTCTAGCTAGTTCCAGTGACGCTTTGACTTAGAAGACTGCCTGAAATGATCACTGTTGTCTCATGGGACGTTTTCTGTTTTGTCGAACAGCCAATATGCCTGAAGATTATCCTGACCAGTTTGATGATGTCATGGATTTTATTCAAGCCACCATTAAAAGACTGAAGAGGTCACCAGATAAGCAAGTGGCAGCCCTTCCTCGAAGGGAGAGGAATCGGCAGGCCGCAGCTGCCAGCCCAGAGAATTCCAGAGGGAAGGGTCGCAGAGGCCAGAGGGGCAAAAATCGGGGGTGTGTCTTAACTGCAATACACTTAAATGTCACTGACTTAGGTTTAGGCTACGAAACCAAGGAGGAACTGATCTTCCGGTATTGCAGCGGCTCCTGTGATGCGGCTGAGACAATGTATGACAAAATAATAAAAAACTTATCTCGAAGTAGAAGACTAGTGAGTGACAAAGTAGGCCAGGCCTGTTGCCGACCGGTCGCGTTCGACGACGACCTGTCGTTTTTAGACGATAACCTGGTTTACCATATTCTAAGAAAGCATTCCGCTAAACGGTGTGGCTGCATCTGACTCCGGCTCCAGAGACTGCTGTGTATTGCATTCCTGCTACAAGTGTGCAGAAAGGGACCAAGGTTCCCAGGAAATGTTTGCCCAGAACGGAAGATGAGGACCAAGGAGGCGGAGGCGGAGAAGGAAGAAGAGGGAGAGGAGGAAGAGACAGAAGAAGGCATCCATCGTGGGAGCCTGGTAGAAGAAGGCCCAGCTACAGAAAACTGGATAGGAGTGAGAACAGCCGTCTGAGCACTCCAGGATGGCAGGCGATGTCACCAGAAGCTCAGGGCTGGTGTCCCTGCTTAGCTGTTGCCAGCGTTTATCTGATACAGTCCATGGTCACCGATCTCGGTCCGAGTCGCGGATGCATGCAAAGAACCAAGCCAGCCAGCCAGCGTATCTCCGGTGGTTCGTTATCACGTGTCTGAAGACACTGGGGGAAATGTGATGATTCTGGTGTCACCTCTTGTCACTACGTTTTACTGATGAAAATAAGAAAGCTGTATTTTCCTGTCACTCAACGGATTCACACCCTGGAAAGGAGAGGGGAAGGGGGACGGACGCAGAGGCACAGAGAGATCATACCCTTTGAAAACTGAGGCCTGAGGTTTACGACATCCAGCGTTGGGGGGCGGGAGGGATGCTTGGTGGTTGATTTTGAACACAGTGGATGGAGTAAGGGAGAAGTTGGCTAGGAACCCAAAAGGCTATCCTCCTGCTTAAAAAACAAACCAGAAGGCATTTCCTTGATGTCCTCGGAAACAGGAAGCAAGTTGTGGTTTTCGGCAGCATTCTCCTAGGAGAGCTAGTAGGGAAGGCCCCCGGCTGCCCCCAGCCAGGGAGACCTCGGGGCCTGTCGGTTTACAGGGACTGACGTTACATACACAGCTCTGTTTATGCATGGTCACCAGTGACCAGAGAAGCTACTCGATGCAATGCATCTGTTTCAAATACAGAGATATAGAGAAGATATTTATTGAGATTTAAGTTATTGTTATTTATTACCAGTCACTAATGAATTTCTCTCTTCTTCCCTTATTTATTAAAGTCTCTTTTCAAAGGTGCCAAAGTATATGTGCTCACAAAATACAAAAAAAAGGTGACAAAAGGAAATGCTAATTGGGAACAAGGGTCCATGCTCTTCAAAGTATTAAAAGGGTTTCGCTAGGCAAAAATCACTTACTTTACCTTTATAAGACAATCTTTCACTAACTGCCCCAGATTTCCCCCTCTTTTTGTGGACAGGGTCTCCTGAGGCTTAGGCTGACCTTGAACTTACTGCTTGGTCAAGGATGAGCTTGGCTTTCTGATCCTCTGACTTCCTGTGGTGTCGGAATCTCAGACACCACACCATAGCTCTACGCGAGGGAGGGAATTCAGGGCCTCATCCGTGCTAGGCGACTCCACCCACGGAGCTATACCCTAGCCCCTGCTTTTTATCTGTTAAAGGAGCATCTCAGCCCTGCCCCCTCACTGGCAGTCCCAGGGCTAGTGCCACCCGGCTCCATCTCATCCTTGCTCCGCCCACTGAGCAGAGAGGCCCCAAGCTCCACTGTCTCTTGTGTCAAGCTCTACTTCCTGTCCACATGTGTGACGTCATAACCACATATACAGAAGGCTGAATTCCCCTTGGTAGTCCTGGACTTACTGTCACCCAAAGGTGAAATGAAGGACCTGCCAGGTAGCCAAGGTTTAACCCTGCCTGGTGGCACCTCTGCCTCCGTTCTTGCCCGCCTGCCTACCTCCTCCCTTGGGGGCACACAGGCAGGAGCACATGGGGAATCTTGCTGGGAGAAGCCATCGGCCTTGTCCCTGGCTGGGGCTCAGTTGTCACCTGGGTTCAACATTTGAGATCCCTTCTAATCCAATGGGTTATAGAAGAAAGACTGACAGGAAAGATTGTGGCATCTAACTGGCCACAGGACATATGAGGCCCATCTTCATGGTGTAGAGGAGAGAGGAAGTAGATGGTGGGAATGGCACCTCTAACTGTCCCCACAGTATACCCATCTAGCAGCTGGCAGACAAGTCATGCCTTGAGTCCTATGTTAGAACTTGTTACACATTTCATAAATGGAATTTTTACGCAGAAATTAATTTATCACTTCCTTCGTGGCTGCTATCCTCCAACGTAGGACCAATTGGCCTTTCTCAATCATGTCAAAACTTCAAAGTAACCAAGAGGTAAAAGTTGCTGGACATCCCCCACCCCCACCCCCACCCCCGAACTCCCCCAGCCCTAAAGACCCAAGTTACGTATGGTTCCAGGCCCTCTGCAGGACTAGGAAATGGAGGCAAGGGCCGCTCTCTCACCCTCTCCTGCTCAAAATGGCGATGCCCTCAGCTGCCTGGCATGATTCGGATGTAGTTCAGGATCCCCTGTTCAATCCAGAGAATCCTGGCGGATGGGGTAGCTGACGTTCCCAGGTCCAGACCCAGCCACCAGCTCTCGGGGGAGTCCCCTGCTCAGCATTGTCTACACACCGCAAGCAGGTTCTAATGGGGGCAGGCTGCCCCACCAAGTCCACAGAAGGGTAAAGTTGGTGATTTTTTTTCCTCTTTAATGCTGTCATCACCATCTGACACAGTAAGGAGCACGCTTCTTTGGAAGTTCTGATCTCCCTGATCTGTCTCGGTCGTTTGTGTTATACAACCAAAGTTCTCTACAGACTTTATTTTTGTACAATATCATTTTGTAACTTTTTACAAATAAAAGCTCATTTTTATTGCTTTCTGTGCTGTTGTACTTATTTCCTCAAGTACCAGTGAATTCTGGCGGGGCCAGGCATGTATCAGATATTGATTGAGAGCTGTGCCCTTCACCACCATACAGTGCTGTGGTTGGTCAATGACCATACTCAGCAAGTCCTCATAACCAATCACTACTCAGGTGCGGGAAAGTTGTTCTTCATGTATTCATTCAGCAAATATTTATGGTGTGCCTACATTGTGCCAGGCACTGTTCAGAGCCCTGGAGACCCAAAAGTGTCAAGGAATAAATAGATAAATAAATAAATAAGTCCTTGGCCTTGGAGAACTGAGATTGTTTAGAAGAAGACATGGTATTCGATATGGTAGTGTTGTAGTGGCCAGTATGATGGATATTACCAAGAATGCAAGCAGTATACTGTGATTAAAAAATAACAGGAGAGCCTACTTAGAGGTGACCTTGGGACTAAATATAAGAAGTCGTGTCAACCAATCAGAAGCATCTTAGCAGAAACAGCAAATTAAGCAAGACCCTGAGGCAAGCAAGAGCCTAGACAGTCCCTGATTCTACATGGTAGTGTAGCAGAATTGCTAGAACTGTGCAGATAGTTGTAGTTTACTGTAGTTTGGTGGGAATAGACTAGAGAGGACATGTGATCATCCTGGACTGAATGAAAGGAGCAGACCACAAACACACACACACACACACACACACACACACACACACACACACACACACTCTATATTTGGTATATTTGGGCATTGTGGTTTCTGGCTCACCAAGAAAAGTAAAACAACCAGTGGCCAACTTTGGAAATTTCATTCAACCAAGAAGAGTGAGTGTGTTGAAAGTTGGGAAATCCTTAAAAATAGAAAAGGGAACTTTCACCATCCCTAGTGACAGTCTTCCCAGGCTCATGCTGCCTGTCTGGCAGCTGGGTCTCTCACAGGTGTGTGTCCTCTGACAGGAGCTGCTCTCATGGGCACCAGGCTCTTCAAGTTCATGTGGCTTGCAGTCATGATATCTGAGGAAGGTTTCCTTCTGTGTTAAGCAAGGAATCCAGGGTGAGTACCAAGTGAAGCAGGTTCAAGATCACTTTTAAAAGAATGGATCCACTCTTGCAGGGCATGGTGGCATGTGTCTTTAATCTCATCACTTTCTGAGACTCAAAACCAAAAGGAGTATCTCCTACACAGATTTCTGTTTGAGCTACAACCAACTTACCCTGGAAACAGGACCCCCCCCCCCCAGAAGAGGGAACCTGAGACATTGCCACCACCACCATGTGGTCCACCCTCGCAAACGGCAGAGAGGGACTCAGGTCTCAGCTAGAGGCCTCTGGCTTTTTTCCACTGGGTGATGACATGTCGACTCCTGAGTGTCTTGTTGAAACACGTTAGTGGGGTTGCTACTGTAATCCCATGCAATAGTTAACTCATCTTCAGCGTTAGCCACACGGCATCCTGAATGAAATTAAAACCAAAGGCTGCCAAGTCATCCCTGAGAATAAACAGAGTTGGGGAAATAAGGGAAAACACACATTTAGTCACACACAACTATTCATCCCCTGCCACGTTGCCAGGCCACAGCAGGTGATGGTAATGGAGATGGGACTGGAAACCGGGGGTGTGGGGGCAGCCAGCGACACTCCCCAGGAGGTAGCTGGTGACAAAAGTAGAAAGTGCCTTGACAGCAGCAACAGGTAAGAGGAAGGGCAGAAAGAAACATACTACAGAGTAGGGTCATCAGACAAAATACAGGCAGGCTATCCTGCTAAAGTTAAATTCAGATAAACAGACATAATTTCCTAGTATAAGCGTGCCTGCTCCAATATCTGGGATGTGTGATACGTAAAACATACTCATACTAAAAACATGGGTTATTATTTACCTGAAATTCATGTTGAATTAGATATCCTGTAGTTTAATTTGCTGAATCTGGCAGGAGAAAGTGACATTGTAACTGGACCATGGGTGTGGACAGGACATGACAATGAGTGAGACAGAGTCTAGGCTGGGCTGGATTGGGTGACAGACATTTCAGGCAGTAGAGGTGGTGTGACCCAAAGTGACAGAAGAGTCGTGGTGTGTTCAAGTCACAGGGTGTAGGAAGGTGGCCTCAGGCTAGACTGCCATTAGGAACAGCTGACGCAAGGCCAAGGGAACACAGTGTTTTTGGAAATCCAGGAAATAATTTGACTTACGGACATATTTTAAGGTCTATTTTATTCTTGACATAATAATAAATACATATGATCATGAATCCAACACATACTAAATTAGTATCTATGACAAGACAGGAAAATATGTTTTCTGTTTTTTTATGGAGAAGATGCTCACAGAGGTGGAAGTACCTGGAGCCACAAAAGTCCTGATATAACCTGAGTGGCCACTGGCAACATACACTCCCATCCTCAGTTCCCTTCTCTCAGGTTCCCCCTTCTTGCTAATTGTAAAACCAACCTCAACCTTGACAAGGCTTCTTCCCATCCTCTGAGTGGGATTGTGTTCTCAAGATATTTGCATTTACTAAGGACAGGTTATTAATATCCAGGGTTCATTAATGACTTTTTTTTTTTTTTTAGAAAAGCCAGAATAAATGTCCTAGAACACACTAGCCACTGAGGGAGCAGAAGCAGAGAGGCAGGTGAGAGGGAAGATGGATCAGGTATGTGGACAGTTGAGGGAGGTTGAGAGATGAGGTGCACCCCGGGATGTCAGATCACCACAGAGTTGTATAACGCTGGAAAGGGAGGCAATGTTTTGAATGTGCAGAATAAGTTATCTAAACTTGGGAGATTCCCAAAAGCAATATGTGTAAGACATGTTAACCCCATCCCTGCTCCATTCCTGACTCTCTTTTATGCGTCATTGTTGAATATCTATTACCTGTGAGGGGAAGGTACAGAGATGTGAAGACGAAGCCGTCCAGGAGCTGCCAGATTGGATGAAGAAGCAGTATGAAAACACTAGAGGACACACAAAGGCTCGTGGAAGTATGAGGGAAGGGTGGCGTGTCATCTGGGTCAAATGGAGTAGTGAAGGGAGTCAGAAATGGCTTCTTGGTGGTGACAGCCTAGATGACCACTAAAAGATCTATTAGAAATGTTCCAGATGGGAGCTGGCCAGAACAACTGCAGAGGACAGCTATGAATTCTATAAACACTGTCGGCTGAGTGTGGGCATAGTATCAAACTGTGGGCTTTATGGGGTGAGAAGAGATGTAAGTAGCATCCTTACAGACAGGGTGGTGAGGTGGGGCATAGGACTTTACTCTGCCAAGCTCCAGGTCATTGGCCATCCTTGGGAGAGGATCACTTTTGATCTGCCTACCTGCCTCTCCATTTCAGACCCTCAGTCTCCCCAGATGTGGTAGTTTGAATAAGAATGGCCCCCACAGGCCATTCAAAATATATGAACATTTGAATGCTCCATCATCAAAGAATGGCACTATTTGAAAAGTATTAGGAGGTATGGTGTTGCAGAGTATTTATTTACTCTTTCTGAATGGTTTAATAAAGAGCTAAATGGCCAATAACTAGGCAGGAGAGAATTGGCAGGATTTCCAGGGAGAGAGAGGACTCTGGGAGGAAGAGAGGCAGGGATGCCAGCGAGACTCAGAGCTAGTTGGACATACAGAATGGAAGAGAGGCAAAAGCCGCAAGGCAGAATGTAGATTAACAGAAGCAGATAAATTTAAGTTATAAGAGCTAGTTCCGAAAAAGCCTAAACTAAAGGCCAAGCTTTCATAATTAATTTTAAATCTCAGTGTCATTATTTTCGGGCTGGCAGTCCAAGAAAGTCCAACTAGAAAGCTTACTACAGTATGGCCTAGTTGGAGGAAATGTGTCACTGGGGGATGGGCTTTGAGGTTTCAAATGCCCACACCAGGCCAAGTCTCTCTCTCTCTCTCTCTCTCTCTCTCTCTCTCTCTCTCTCTCTCTCTCTCCCCCTGCCTGTAGATGAGGATGTAGCTCTCAACTACTGCTCCAGTACCATGATGAAATGGACTGAACCTCCAAAACTGTAAGCAAGCCCTGGTCTTGGTGTCTCTTCACAGCAATAGAACAGTGACTAAGATACCAGCCCTTTCCCTGGCTTACCCTCCCAAGGCCTTATCTTTGTGGCTTTCATTCACCCACATCGTCTCTTCAGTGAAGAGACTAGGGCTTTCCAGACCAGCATTGTCTAAACTGGACCTTTGAGCTGTAGGAGTCTCCACAGAGGCTGTGCTTCTTTGATACTAACAGTAGGGAAATGCTGTCATTGTCCCCGTTCAAGAAGAAACATCCCCACTAGAGTATTAAACAGCTCTCTAAGAAGGCCCATGAAAGAAAGATCCATTTAAGCTCATTTAGGCCCAGCATTTCACAATCCTATTTGACCAAGGAGTGTCTCTGGTTTGTAATAGAAGTTTTCTGATGGTCGCAACATAGGAAATACTATTCAAGAATCAAAAGAATGCCTCTCTCGTGGAAGAACCACAGAATCAAATGGCAGATTACTTCTGGGAGGGGAGGCCTTCCAAGAAGTCAACCATAGTTGAACAAAAAAGTATATGTAGAAGTGGAATGTGTGTCTTCTGAGCTAAGCATTTCATCAGCATTGAGACCCTCCAGGGCCTTTTTCCCTTTGAGCTAGCAACGTTCAAGAGTTGCGAGGGGAGGGCTATTGTCCATTTTAAGAGACTACAAGGAAGCCAGCAACTTTTCCAATCGGTAACTAACATGTGAGAAATAAACCCTGGTTATTGTAAGCCACTGAGATTTTGAGGTTTTTTTTTTTTTTTTTTTTTTTTTTTACTTCGGTCTACCTTGGCTTATCCTGCCAGGTGCACACATTTATGGTGACGAGGCACCACAGGACCATGAAGAGAAGCAAACCTCCCAAGCAGAGATAGAAAGGATAGCTAGCTAGTCCAAGGACTCAACGGGGTAGAGAAGTAGTGAGAAATAACATTGAAAATGCAGCCAAGGCTCAGATTCTGTAGCCTATAGGGTCTTCTGGGCCATAGTAGGGATTGGAGATTTGATCTTGAGTCTGATAGGAAGATGGCTTTGAGAAAGTCAGACACAGTTAAAGAATTGTTCCAGCTCCTTTGCTGAGGGTTAGATTATAGGGATGGCAAAAGTAGAAGCAGGTAGGCTAGGTGAGAGGCCCCTAAGAGAAGCCATGCCAGTGGTGGTAACGGCTTGCACTAGAGCCTAGCAGTGCTGACAGGCCTGCTCAAAGACCGGATGTGAGGCGAGCCAAGGTGAGAGGCGTGGAGGCGTGATCTAAACTGCCTGAGTCTGATGCCAGTGCAACCATGCTTTTGATGTGGGTAAGGGCTGGAGTCTCATCTCAGCCCTGTCGTGTTGGGAAGGTAAGAAGATCGATGTTCCCTCCTAGCATCCTAACTCCAGGTGGAGCAGGGGACAGTGCAGGGGCAAGGATCTAAGGGAGCCTGCCAGGCCAGAGCTCTGGAATGCCATTAAAATGGTGCATGCCAGGCAGATTGGCTAGGGTTCTGGGATGAATCTGCCACTGCTCCCTCTGACAATGTTTAGCATGAAATAAAAAGTATGGCCTTCAAACATTGCCACAGGAAAGAGTCTTGAGCAAATATGGCCAGAGACTGTCTGCAGAATGTTCTCAGTAGCTGGATCACAATCATGACTAGATTTATTTTTCTACTTGGTTTTTCCAAGCCCTGCACTATGGTTCAACTGGACAACCAATTGCCTCCAGTTGTCAAATTCTCCTGCCAATCAAATCATCTAAACCATGAGAGTCCCCACAATATATTCAAAGGAATATTTTCTTTGGCTGGATGTTGTTGCTGTTTTCACCTCCAGCTCTTCCCCCTGAACCTAAACTCTGCCTTCATTTATTATGAATGCTCCATGGAACCTCAGAACACATGCTGAGTGAGCTTTTGGCCCTTTGTCACTGTGGCACCATTGTCCAAGTCATATCTTCTTCTAGGAAGAATGACGGTCCCTTTTTTTCTATGCTCCAACCTCTTTAGCTGGTATTTATGATTCTTCACTGGGATCCTATGGTCAGAGCTCTTTGTGTGGGGGGGTCAATCTGAGGACTGGACTCCTTAAGTAAGTGGAGTTTTTCATCAAGACCACTGGCCAGCTCCCAAGTAACCACACAGAGACTTAATATTAATTATAAATGCTTGGTCAATAGCTTAGGCTTATTACTAACTAGCTCTTAAATTAACCCATATTTCTTATCTATCCTCTGCCACATGGCAGTACCTTCTTTCAACATGGCAAGTTCATCTTGCTTTTCTCTGCATCTCGATGGCGACTCCTGAGACTCCTCTCCTCTTCTTTCCAGTGTTCTTTCAGTTTGACTCTCCCACCTCTACCTCCTGACTAGCTAATGGACATTTATCTTTTTATTAAACCAATCAGAAAGTGCCTTGGAAAAGATACCTCTTCACAGTGTACAAAAGATTATTCTATAACATCCTTACAGTTATTTCTTGACACATATAAATAAAATGCACACTGATCTTGTGTTCTCTGTTAAGTTCAGGGCTCCTTAAGGGGAGGGACCAGGTCTGTAGGGTCCTGAGCACATCATGCATTTCACATGCTTGAAAAATCACCCATATTTGTCAGGACTTTGGTTAAAGTGACCTAAACATAGCACAACAAGTTCAAACAATGAAAGAGAATGGATGAGACAACTCAGACAATGGAAGAATCCTGAGGGAGACTCAGCTTTAGAAAAAGTGATCACATAATGCCATGAGGCATAGGCTCTCTCATGCTCTCCCAGCTCACTATTTTTTTTTTTCTGTTAGCTTCATTCTCAAACTGTCTTTCCCCGCACAGGAACAAAGATGTGTGGGGAAAACCACAGGCTTAAGTCAAACTCTGTACTTTCCCCAGTAGATTGAGTGAATTTTCCATTTGATAATTCCAGCAAGAATCTTGGGGAGATGATGAATAACCAACTAGAACCAAGCACTAATTTCTTGACCAATTGCTATGATGTAAGTAAGGGATGGATTTTTCTATTCTGGTTGAGAGCATGTGCCTGCTTCTGGTGTATGAAGGTGGGCTTACTCCACCTAAATCACATGGACTAAGAACATATGATAGGTCATGTGGTGGCCTGGATGAGACATGTCTCCCATAGGCTCATGTATTTACATACTTGGTCCCAAGTTGGAGGTGCTGTTTGCGAAAGTTACGAAACTTTTGGGAGGTGGAGACTTGCTGGAGGAAGTATGTCACTAGGGGAGAGCCTTGAGCATTTGTGGCCTGGCCCTCACTTCCTGTTCCCTCTCTTCTTCTTCCTGTACATCCGGGTCTGCTTTCTATTGCTGTGATAAAGACCATGACCAAAAGCAACTGGAGAAGGGAGGAGTTTATTTGGCTTGCTCTCCTATGTCACAGTCCATCACTGAGGGAGGTCAAGGTAGGAACTCAAGGCAAGTACTTGAAGGCAGGAACTGAAGCAGAAGCCAATCAACATCAATCATTAATCAAGAAAACACCCTGATAAACTTCCTATAGGCCAGTCTGCTGGAGGCGTTTTCTCAACTGAACTTCCTTCTTCCTAAGTGACCCTGACTAGTGCCATGTTGACAAAAGACTAACCAGCAGATTACATATGGTTGAAATGTGATCAACCAGCTTCCTGCTCCTGCTACCATGTCTACCTGTTGCCATGTCTTCCTGCCATGGTGACTTCTACCCCTCTAGAAGTGTAAGCCAAAATTAACCTTTCTCTTCTAAGTTGCTTTTTGTTACAGTATTTTATCACAGCAACAGAAAAGTAACTAATATGGACTAGGGGATCACACCATTAGTAAAGTGCTTACTGCACAAGCGTGTGTGTCCGAGTTTGAACCCTCAGCACCCGTGTAAAAAGTCAGGTATTGTAGTGTGTACCTGTAATCCTAGTGCTGGGAGGAAGTGACAGGAGTAACCTTGGAGCTTAGTGCCCAGCTGGTCTTGGCAACTCAGTGAAGTCCCAAGTTCAGTAAAAGACCCAGTCTCAAAAAGTAACGGGGCATGATAGAGGAAGACACCTAACATTGTACACACACACACACACACACATACACACACACACACACACACACACACACACACACACACACAACAAAGGAGATGAGTCTCTGCGAAGGAAATTTGACTGCTGTGACCTGGAAAAGGGGTGAGAGATACCAAGCATGCAAGAACAACAGATGTCCACAACAGAGTCGGGTCTGGGTGATCACATATTCCGATAAAGCAATTTAACACTTCTTTATTCATATCAGTTTTGACAACCATCTGCTCAAAGAAATTAATGTTCTCATCTTGGCTGACTGATTTGGCCATAAGATTGAGTTTACATAACAATTCAATCAGATCAGCAGGGAATAGGGCAGATGGGTAGGGCACATTTGAGATAAATATGAATATTGGCCCCTTAGTTATTTCCTTTTATAGGAGAAGGGTAGGAAGAGGGAAGAGGAGAAGGAGGAGAAGGAAGAGAAGGAATTCATGAATGATGGATGGATAGAAGAGATAAATTAATGAAAAGGAATTTACTTATTTGGTTATACCATTTGTCATACTAAAATCCTGTCCTAATGGACCCAGTTATAAAGACAACTCAAAGTCGTTTCAATTAATAGAAAACTCTGTTTACCCATCTCATGTATATTTGTGAACATAGTCATGGTGTATGCCACAGTAATAACTTTGACAGGCAAGTCTATCACTGATTGCTAAAATTAGTGATCAGATGTAGCAAAATGGCTTATCTGGATAACCTCAAATCTCAAAGTATCTCCCAGAAGATATTCATTAATTACATGGAGGAAAACGTAACAGCAGGCATCATTTTCTTCAAGGGATCATGGCTAAGGTTGCCAGTAGTGAGGTCTGTTGAGTTCATGCTTCCTAATATAGTACTATACTGAGATGGAGACATCAGTTCTGGATTGTTTTTCCAAACACTGTACAACTTCACTTGATTTTGAAAACACATCAGAAAAACTCAAATTGGGAAGCAATCTGCAAAGTAACTAGCCAGTCCTGGAGAAATATTCCCAAGTTGGAAGGGGACATGGCAGCTAAATCAGTATGATGTCTTGGATTGGATCCTGTAACAAAGAAAGAACACATTTTAATCCTTGCACTGCCCTATCAATATACTGTAAACTGGGGTAGCTGATAAACAACAGAATTTATCCCCCACAGTTACACAAACTTGGAAGTCCAAGATCAAGGCACTGATGTCTAGCTGATATGAGCCTATTTGCTGCCTCACAGCACAGAATGGTGTCTCCTCGCTGTGTCCTCAAATGGTGGCAGCAGCAAGGCAGATCTCTGGACCACCAAAGTCAGCTCTCGGAAACCCAATTGTCTGACAGCCAGAATCCTCCCAGGAGCAAGAGAGGTCCAGCCAGCTAGAGGCTTCCTGACCATGGCTGAACTGCATAAATGCATTTGACCTGGTGTGTTTGTACTGTGAGATCTGGCAAGCCGAGCTCTTGAATTTCTTACAGAAATATGTCATCACACATCAGCTCTTCATCACTAATGACCTGAACAGCCCCATTATCCAGGAAAAGAATTCCCAAGCCTCACATCAAAACAACAAAATTTATGCAAAGAAGCAGGAGCTGGGAGGAAGGGAGGAGGTGACCCTTTGACCTCTCCTAGAGCTAGCCACTCTTTCTCTAAGGGACAGGTGAGTTCTACTCTCCATCTCCCCCATTTCTAGTCATCCATTTGAGAAGTATTTGCATTTTCTGTCAGTATCTGGAAGATCAGCGCCTTCCCTGTGCCATATCAGAAGGAATCCTTCAAAGGACTGAAGCCAGGGAAATTCTGCTTCCGGTAGCATGTGGTAACTAAGACATGACCTCTGCCTTCAAGATCACTCAGTCTTGGGAAAGGACAAGGGCTGATTATTCACAATACAGTATAAAACTGAGGCTGGACACAAAGGTACAGGAGCCCAAAGGAGACAAAACCTGGCTTCAGTAATTCTTTCTCATCTTTGGTAGCAGGACCTAGATGACTCTTTTAAAGCAGAAACTCTGTGCTTCCATTGCCCAACATAGACTCACTGCATACATATTTTTAGGCTAAATAAATGAACCATCATCTTCTTAGTCAATTCAATATCTCACTCTTGGAAAAAAACAGAACCATAGCAGAATACAGCCAAGTTGTAAGTAGGTGAAACTTGAGCTTTTTTCATCTACCTAAAATTTTCCTCTCTTATCATTTTTTCATTTTCATTCTTATCATTTTTCTTTAACATACCATAATATAAAAATAACCACTAAAGTGACATTTCTTTGCTTAACTACACATTCATTGATGGATAGCTGGGCTGTGTCTACTCTTCATTATAATGAATAATCCTGTTGAAAACATTTTCATGCAAGCTCCTGTTGGGACTTATGTTTTCCTTTCTCTTGAGTCTATTCCCTGGACTGGAATTGCTGGGTGGTTGTATGGGAGCTCTTGACTTTTACAGGTCCCAGCAACTATTTCTCATAGCAATTTTACCACTTAACTCTCTAGTATTGACATCAACGTTATGACTACAGCAGGTGATATTTGCAGTAGGCCAAGCACTATGTTTCAAATCAACGCTATGAAACTGATGTCATCATTGTCTTCACTTCAAAGATAAAAACTTCACATCACTGTAATTTGCCCAAGATCATCTAGGCAGGAGGTGAAGTCTGTGTGCAGGCGGAAGAGTAAACATAAAGGCAGGAGATGTGTAGGACATCTCTATTTAGGAGAGTGTTGTGGGATATTAGTTTAAGATATTTTACATTTGTTTATTCTGTGGAATATTTGTTTAATGATGCAAAGATGTGTTGCATCCTTTTATGTTGCATTTCTTTAACTCTGTGAAGCTGTGTTACTTTGCCTGTCCAAAATACCTGATTGGTCTAATAAAGATCTGGATGGTCAATAGCAAGGCAGGAGAGGGATAGCAGGGCTGCCAGGCAGAGAGAATAAATAGAAGGAGAAAAAGAGAAGAGGAGGAGCAAAAAAAGGAGAAGGAGAGGAGGATGCCAGGAGCCAGCCAGCCAGCTATGGAGTAAGAAGTAAAGAAAGGCATATAGAATGAAGAAAGGCAAAAGCCCTGAGGCAAAAAGTAGACTGGATAATTTAAGTTAAGAAAAGCTGACTAGAAATAAGTCAAGCTAAGGCCGGGCATTCATAAGCAAGAATAAGTCTCTATGTGATTAAAACAACAACGACAACAACCAACAATAGGTGAGAACCCTAAACTAAATCTTGAATGCTATGTGAATATCTTCCAGTAGCTGTGGATGAAGCCCACAATTTCAGGAAAGCAGCAGAGGATTGAGTCAACAAGCAGAGGGGCACTAAGGCTTGGGATAGCCTCATGGCCTGTGACCAGCCTGGGATGAAGGGATGGATGGAAGGGATGGCCTCCTGGGGACACAGCAGGTCACATTGCTTTTTTCTTTCATTCTCTGCTAGATGAGGCGCATTCAAAAGCCCACTGCACATGATGAGGAAGATGAGCATAAGGCAGTTAAGTTCCGAGGAGACAGAGTCACCACCATAGCAATGCTTCTAAAAATCAAAACCAGGTATGGTGGCCCAGCTCTGTAATTCTAACACCCAGGAGGCTGAGGCAGGAAATGATTGCAAATTTAAAGTCAAACCTTGTTTCAGGGGAGAGAAAAAAAGGAAACAATGCTAGAGAGGAGACAGGTTTTAAAGATAATTGTCTCAGCAGAGTTGTAACATACTTTTAAAGAAGAATTGCTTGTAAAAGGTGGTTAAGAAGTGGTTAAGATTTCCCAAGGAAGTTATCAAAAAATGATCCAATTAGCAGGGTTTGGCTAGAGGAGGGCTCTTGATGCTCTTTGATGCTCTTGATACTATTGATGCTCTTGATGCTCTTTGATGCTCTTTGATGCTCTTGATACTATTGC
>CABHPR010145178.1:22616-48675 GCA_902168415.1 Peromyscus melanophrys
TGTGTGTGTGTGTGTGTGTGTGTGTGTGTGTGTGTGTGTGTGTGTGTAGGGGGTGTGTGCAGCATGTGTATGTTGAGCCTGGTTGCGTATATTGCCACCAATGCCCCTGTGTGATTATTCACGTTCTGCCTGGATGTTGTGCACATGACTGAAAGTGGAGTCTGAGCTCTCAAACCTTTGCTGTGAGAATATCTTAATCTTTCTTCAGTTCTGTCTGGATTTGCTTCATGCATTTTGCATTGCTCTAGTACGCTGTCTATGTCTCTAGATGTCATCAACCCTTCATGGATTGACTCTTTTATCAGTATATAATGACCTGTCTGCCCACCTAGAACAATTTTTTACTCAAAGACTATTTTTTCTGCTTTTAATTCAATAATTCCTAGTTCTCTTGACTATCATTTGCCAGGAATGTCTTTTCCGTTTTTTAAAGGGCTGAGAAAGAAGTCAGAGAAACATCACCCTTTACAATAGCCACAAATAATATAAAATACCTTGGGATAACACTAACTAAACAAGTGAAGGACCTTTTTGATAAGAACTTTAAATCTCTAAAGAAAGAAATTGAAGAAGATATCAGAAAATGGAAGGATCTCCCATGCTCATGGATAGGTAGGATTAACATAGTAAAAATGGCAATCTTACCAAAAGCAATCTACAGATTCAATGTAATCCCCATCAAAATCCCAACACAATTCTTCACAGACTTAGAAAGAAAAATACTCAACTTCATATGGAAAAACAAAAGACCCAGGATAGCTAAAAGAATCTTATACGATAAAGCAACCTTTGGAGACATCACCATCCCTGACTTCAAACTCTACTATAGAGCTATAGTAATAAAAACAGCTTGGTACTGGTATAAAAACCGACATACAGACCAATGGAATCGAATTGAAGACCCTGACATTAATCCATGCACATATGAACACCTGGTTTTTGACAAAGAAGCCAAAACTATACAATGGAAAAAAGAAAGTATCTTCAACAAATGGTGCTGGCATAACTGGATGTCAATATGTAAAAGATTACAAATAGACCCATATCTGTCACCATGCACAAAACTCAAGTCCAAGTGGATCAAAGACCTCAACATAAATCCATCTACACTAAACTTAATAGAAAAGAAAGTAGGAAGTACTCTTGAACGCATTGGCACCAGAGACCATTTCCTAAATATAACACCAACAGCACAGACACTGAGCACAATTAATAAATGGGACCTCTTGAAATTGAAAAGCTTTTGCAAGGCGAAAGACACAGTCAATAAGACAAAAAGACAACCAACAGACTGGGAAAAGATCTTCACCAACCCCACATCTGACAGAGGATTGATCTCCATAGTATATAAAGAACTCACGAAACTAGACATCAAAATACTAAACAATCCAATTAAAAAATGGGCTAAAGAGCTAAACAGAGAATTCACAAAACAAGAATCACAAATGGCTGAAAGACATTTAAAGAAATGCTCAACATCCTTAATCATCAGAGAAATGCAAATCAAAACGACTCTGAGATACCACCTTACACCTGTCAGAATGGCTACTATCAAAAACACCAGTGACAGTCAATGTTGGAGAGGATGTGGAGCAAAGGGAATACTCCTCCACTGTTGGTGGGAATGCAAGCTTGTACAACCACTGTGGAAATCAGTATGGCGGTTTCTCAGAAAATTAGGAATCGAACTACCTCAAGACCCAGCCATACCACTCTTGGGCATATACCCAAGGAATGCTGATTCATACCATAAAGATACATGCTCAACTATGTTCATAGCAACACTATTTGTAATAGCCAGAACCTGGAAACAACCTAGATGCCCATCAACTGAAGAATGGATAAAGAAAATGTGGTACATATACACAATGGAGTACTACTCAGCAGAGAAAAACAATGAAAGCATGAAATTTGCAGGCAAATGGATGGAACTAGAAAATATCATCCTGAGTGAGGTAACCCAAACCCAGAAGGACAGACATGGTATGTACTCACTCATAGGTGGATTCTAGATATAAAATAAAGAACAATCAGACTACAACCCACAGAACCATGGAGGCTATATATATAGCATGGAGGTCCCTAGGACGACTGCAGCTTATAATAAATTTCGGTTTTACTCAATCACTGAGCAAGGCTCAATGAAACATCTTACTATTAAGATAAGAATACATACTCTATCAAGCTGATAATAGAAAAATTAATTAATTAATTAATTTTAAACAATAAAAAAAGAAAAATTTGAAATATTAAACAAACAAACATTTTACTAAAGCAAAAAAAGAGAGAACTAGGAGAACTCATCATTCTCCTAGGAACTAGGAACTCATCATTCCTCTCCACATTCTATTCTTTCCCTTGTTCTATATATTTTAAATTTTTTTATCGGTGGATTCTGCTGGAGTTTACCAGTGGATTCTGCTGGAATATCCGATGCAGATAAGCACTGGAGAGCTCCTGTGGCAAATCACCCTCTGGAGCGATGGAAGGATCTTTCTACTAGCACGTGGAGGAGACCCGATCTAGTGTTGGTGTGGCCCCAGGGTTCTGTTTATGTCTTTCCTCAGGACAATGAGGTTCCTCTTTGGATTCCTGAGCACTGAATGCGCCCTGTGGCTGCTGCTGAAGCCCAACATGACAGAGACCTAATGGGTCTTCATGAAAAAATCTACCTTTCTGATGCCAATAGAGATTGAGAGCCCAATATCACCAGCTTTGGCAAGCATTAATGTAAGCCTAGGAACTGTAACCATGAGATTGGATTCTCCAGAAGAGCTGCCAGCTAAAGTCGTGCTGGGATCAAGAAAAATGGGCCTTGGCGGTACGTGTTACTGGAGTTGTATCCATGCCAGTGGATGTCCACACAATCCAGAAGAGAATTTGACATTGCTGCTGCCACTGTTGCTGTTATAGCAATGGCACCCACCACTGCTACTCTTTCTGGGATTACCATTTCATAATTGCTTACTACAGCTAGCACAATGGAGACCCTGTCAACAAAAGTAGCTACCACAGTTAGTTAATCTTTCATTCTATTGGGCATGATAAATTTAATTCAGTAGTTATGTACATCTCGATTGGCTTTGAAAATTATACAAATATAAACTCAAGTTCCAGTTGCTTTTGGGATACTATCTTACAAGGACACCAACGTACAGTATGGCTCGTTAAGGAAGGGAATGGCTCAGTTGCCTTTAGCCTACTGGCTATGGGTGAGATAGGACCTCTGTTGGTCTTTTCTGTATCGAACACACAGATTGCAAGCCCAGTGCCACTTTGAGATCTTTGGCAGCAATTAACTCTGCAGCTCACACATGATTGAGCCTGTATGAAAATGAGTATTCAGAGACGGGCACTCACCAACCTAAGACAGGGCACCTGTGTGGCCTGGGCAGGCGTCTCCATGACGGGTAAGGTGACCTGCTGACGTCCCATGCAACCCAAGTCAGAAGCTCATTTTTTAATAAATGGGGGACCTGTAGGGCCCTGGCCCCCGTTTTGCAATTCAACAGTCTGTGGTGGCTGGCCAGACTTCAGCTGATTGTGTTACCAGTTTTACTTTTCCAGGAGATCCACAACAATTGCATTCTTTATGAATGAAGTTTGTTTTCTACTGCTTTGCCTTTTTGCTGGAACCCATTGTATTATGTTGACTAAATGTATGTATTTTTGGCATTTTAATGTCACTAAGGGTGAATTGCATCTTACAATTATAGTATGTTGTATTATGCATCTGTCTTACCACTACCTTAGTTAATGGTGCATTTTAGACTTGTTTTAGATTTTTGTGAACTATTAAACATTCAGGCTGACTTTATGAAGTTTTAGAAAAGCTTCAAATCCTTTTTTGGAACAGCATAGATGTAGAAATATAAGTAGAAATAAAGTAATTGACTATGCTTGTTGATTGAATCAACCTGTTAGCTGATGGTTTCTCTACCCCGGACACTGAGAGCAGGTTAGACACAGTTTGCTTCCTGCCTAAGTGTTGGGCTTGATAGGAACCTTTCCAGGGTATTAAATGAAATCAGGCCTTCATGGGAGATGGAAAGTAGGAATTGAATGACTCATTGTATAGATTATAGTTAATGTCCTGGAGGCCTCGGATTCCCAGCTGCTGCCCTTTCTGACTGCATGCCTCTGCATGCTGTTGCGTGTGAGATAGTGGAGTTCATGGCTCTTCATGCAGTATGGTGGAAGGGAAACCACTCTTCCCTCTGTCTGGCCTGTTAGAAGCTTGGCTGTGGAGTGGTGCCTTGCTCACATTGTGCACTGCACACCATAAAGGGAAACTCTGAGGTCTTGTGACAGGTCCCTGCAAGACTCGACCAAGAACAGGAAGGGGCTGTCACAAAGGTTCAGGGGCAGTATGTGTCTTGCTTCCTTCACCAAAGACTAAAATGCAGATTTTCAAAGTGGTTTTGAAAGAAACTGTATTGTTCATCGTTACTTCGCTACTTAGGCTGTCTGGAGGATGACCTATTCAGAACCAAAACTGAAATGCCACTGAGTGGTCTAGGTCTCACTGGCCAGAGTAGATAAATGGCTTTCCAAGCCCTCAAAAATGTCTGGAGGGTTTTTTTCACTTTTGTGGGGAGGAGGGAGGCGGGATTTTTTTTTTTTCTTTCTTTTATTTTCAGTTGGAGAAATGGGGTGGTATAATTGGCAGGTACTTTTGAAACTTCTTGGCATATCTACAAAAGGACTTTGCAGATCTCTAAAAGATGGGCAGCTGGGGGTTTTCTGGTGGGATTTTGGAACCCAGAAAATATGGATGCTGTTCTTCACTTTCCTTGATTTTTGTTTGTTTGTTTGTTTGTTTTGTTTTGCACTTAAGTTTATTCCTTTTGGTGCACCAAAATCCCAGGACTTCCTTCTTTATCTGATTGGGTCTGATTTCTTTTAGGAATTGAATTTCTAAGTACAGAGAAAAATTGTGATGTGTCCAAACTCAGATGATTTTGAGCCAAGTTTCTAGTCCTTGCCTGTGGGCCCGATTCTCATGAAAGTGGACAGATGTTTTACTTCATGCTCTAGCTCCTTATTTTGTGACCCAGAGTGTAAAAGGCTCACCACACAGGTCCCTGTCTTGACCTTGCAGCCCCCTAGGCAGGTCTGGAAGTCCATGAAGCTCCCTTTCAGCAAGACATTTAAGAAAAGACACAGGAGACTGTGGAATAGCTGTGAGCATCTTTGACCCTCTGCTCCCTCAGCCTGCTCCCTCAGCCAATGTTGAGTTTTTGAATAGGATGGATGGATGAATGAATGAATGAATGAATGAATGAATGAATGAATGAATGGGATTTGGAGTTTTTGATGTCATCTTGTTGAAGCAGATAAAATAGTTTGAACTTCATTTATGTGATGAGGTGAGTGCTTGAGATTTCACTATTACAATGCTCGTAGTGAAAACGTACATGAAGCTCCAGAGCTCTTGTGTTGGAGCGCTGTAATTCTGTCTCCTCATTTCTGTTTCCCACCTCAGGCATTCTTACCTGTCAATGCATCTTAAAAGATTCATAGGTGCCTTTCTGTAAAAATTCTCAACCTCCATTTATTAATTGACTTCGTTTCTTTCTACGAAAAAATACTCAGCAACTTAGTGGAGAAAGGGTTTATTTCAGCTCACAGCTCAAGGTGCAGTCTGTCTGTCACAGCAGAGAAGTCAGGGCAGCAGGAGCTGGAAGCAGCCAGGTACACCACATCTGGGATGGGGAAACACAGGAGCCCAAGGAATGTTAGCCTCCTGGAGTCTTCAGTCCTTCCTAAAGAGAACGTAGAATGTGTGTTCAGACCGAATAGTTCCCGGCTGGCCTCTGCTAACTCTTCAGTCGCTCCCGCAGTTTGCTCTGAGTCATCACCCGTGTTTCAGTGACACTGAGCATGCGTTGTTCCAGACACCTCCTGTTGCTTTTGACCTTGTTACTCATTGTCCATGCTGTCCCATCTGCCTCTAATGCCTTCCCTAGCCACGTCCAGAATCCAGATCGTAGCTGTACATAGCCCTTCTGCTCTCTGCAAGGTACTTCTTACGCTCCCATCATTTGCCATCCTCTGTTCCATTCTCTGTCATCTGCCGTTCAGCTCTCTCTTGTTACGCATCTCCAGAATGAAGCACTTTGATGTGTGTGTTCACAGAATCCTAACAATCACTCAGGTCAGCTGTACAAGTGTATATTCATCTTCGTTGTTGTTTGAAGTGTGGAGTCTTATCATATAGCCCAGGCTCATCTCAGACTTACAGTCCCCCTGCCTCAGTCTTGTATGTTCCAGGGTCCCATTTTGTACCACTATGCCTGGCCTTATTTGTTTTGTTTTACTCGTGTCTGAAATATTTGCAATGTAGGATCTACATTTTTCTAAGTATTAAACTCATATCCTTGTATTGACATTGAAAAAGGAAGATTTTCTTTTCTTTTTTTCTTTTTTTTTTTTTTTTAATTGAGTTAGGAGAATAAAGGATGCTCCGTTTTGCAAATGCTATTAGGTAACCTGACCCTCCACACTGTGGTCCACAGCCTTAACTCTAGATGCTCTCGCCAGGACACTGGTTTTTCATGGAGTCCCTTAGGACCGCAGCAAGCTGTTGGCTTCTGCTCTCGCTGTAATCCCAGGCCTGGCCAGCACTGCTGAGTGGGCCGTGTTGGGAGTTAGAGCAAAGAATGTTTTAAAGTGCGGAATCCCCATGGAAATGCAGGCAGGAGAGATCAACCCAATAAAAATGCAGAAGGTGGTTGCTGGGTGAGACAGGAAATGAACACCTTGTGAAGACCTGGCATTCTGCTGAGAGGGAAATGTGGAGAGTGAGTCCGAAGGAATGCTGTGGCTGTTTCTTTGCTGACACTTGGAAGTATATTGTGTGTGTCGCTTTTAATGAAGTGTGCTTTAGCAGTGCTGATGTTATTATCTGGAGGAGGAAGTCTTCGCGAGTATTTTCGTCATCTCGGTTTTCTGCATCCAACTAAATTAAACTTCAGTAATGTAATGGGACAGTGGGACAGAAAGGAAAACCAGATGACGATGACATGTGGCCCCAACCTGAACTCCTGCTTTTCTGGTTTGCAATATTCAAATCATAATAGAGGTTCAGGAATTCTCAGAGGGGAGATGGGATGGAGGGATAATGTATTTAGTGACTGGTGGGCTGTGGTATAAGTGAAATCATGTTACATTATTACAGTGCATGACATCATGTTTGTCACAGGTGGCCCCAGAATAGCAGTGAGGTGTTCCATGGGCTGACCTTCACAGTCTTTCATATTATCTTACGACAGCAGAGGTGCTGTGGACTCTGGCAAGGATCATCCGAGACTTCGCTGACATTTTATTAAAAGACATGCTATTGTTTCCTTTCATTCTCAGGCGTTTGATGTTTTTGATACACTGAGAAGCCAGCGTCTGCAGTCGATGCTGTGTGGAGAAGTCTTGGAAAGCCTACAGTTATGCTCTGTCTGCTGGGTTAGGTTCTGTATCTGTGGTCTAGAAAAACAAGAAAACAAAAAACATTGAGTCCTGAGCAAGATGCTGTATTCTGTAGATGACCTGTCTGTGACGAGAGCCCCTTTGTCCAGGATGGTCTGTGCTGGGTGTGCCCCTGAGTCACTAGTGTGCCCCACAGCAGCACTTGGGGCCGCAGACAGCCACTCTTGGTGTAGGAGGGGCTGGTGGCCAGCACGGAACCAGGCTGGAGAGAGCCAGCAAAAGCATGCTTGATTCCCTAGACATGTGAGACATGGCAGTGGTTACAAGTCCAGGCAAAGGCTAGAAGGCACCAAAGGGCAGGTATGCTGGCACAGAACAGCTGCTGCCCACTTTGCACTCACGGGCATGGAGTTCAAATTCCTGCCTGGTAAGTGATTTATTTGAAGTTGCTCAATTGTTTTTTATTTTTAGGTGTAGATGAAAGAGAAATACATTTATAATTAATCTTGGAGCAAAAATTCAAATTCCCTTCAAAGAAGGCTTGAGTAGTTAATAAATTTACTCAAACTAGGCTTGAGTAATTAGAAAATTTAGTCAAAATATATGAATATATGTTTATTTTGGATCACATTGATTATAATAAACATAACTTTATTTAAACATACAATTGCTCCTATCTGTACCTAACAGAGATGAGCTACATTTGAATTGTGATGTGGTGGTAGTTCATTTTTTTCTTTTTTCTTTTTCTTCTTTGAGATAAGGTCATGCTTTGTAGCCCAAGCTGCCTCCAGCCCCTGAGTGTTATATCACTATAGCCAGCTCAGCCTGGCTTTTAAAGGATAAAAGCCGTGTGTTCTTGAGGAGAACTCATGCTTTTCCTCCTTTACCCTCTGAACGTTCGCTTGAGCCATCTAGCCCCTGTTTATTGATCTGAAAGCTACAGGTAACAGCCTCCAGGAAGTGTGAACAGTACAAGAGAATCCACGCACAGTGATCTGTACCTGGAGGTCCACTGTAGCCCATCATGTCTGCATTCACCAACGCCACGTAGTAGTTACAGCTCTGTTCCCTGCTGCTTGAACTTGTTTTGTTCCAGTAAAAATGAGATTCGGGTTTTTAGAATGAAAAACTCCATGGCTTTGAATCCAGAAAGGATTTCTTAAATAAATCACAGAAATAGCCTGTACCATGAGAAAGATTCCATAAGTTTGATTTTATTTAGGAGAAAAAGCAGCTTGCTTATAAACAAAAGAAAACAGAATGAAAAGGCAAGCCACAGATCAAGAGGAAATACTTTAAAGCCCACAGATTAACCCAAGGTCTGTCCAGAATGTGTGAGTGTGTGTGTGTGTCTGTCTGTCTGTCTGTCTGTGGAGGGCATGTATAAGCCACAGCATCTGACTACAGCACAGGTGTGGAGGTCAGAGGACAACTTCAGACACAGGTCCTCCCCTTCCACCTCACTGGAGAGAGGCATTTACTGTTCATTGCAGGGTACCTAGGCTATCTGGCTCATAGCGGTTAGGGATGGTACTGCACCTGCCTTTATGATTCAAACTCAGATCCTCACATTTGCAAGGCAAATGGCTTTGCCCACTGAGCCATCCTCTTGGCTCCAGGATGTATGTTTTTCATATCTTTACATAAAAATAGTAAGAGCAGGCAGCCTAGTAGAAAATGGACGTAGTGTTTAAGAAGGTATTATAGCAGAACAAACCTTAAACATCTAATAATACAAGAAAAATAACCACACTAGTAACTAGGAAAATTCAAACTAAAACCAGGAGAGGCCAGCAAGATGGCACTTGCCACCAGATCTGACAGTCTGAACTGGATCCCCAGGGCCCATATGATGAAAGATATGTGTACCCACAGACACACACAAATAAATAAATGTAATACTTTTTTAAACCAGGAAACATTGTTTTATGTCCCTCAAACTGACCAAAACTGGAGTGTCTATTTAAAGCCATTTTTTTTTTTTTTGGTTTTTTCGAGACAGGGTTTCTCTGTGTAGTTTTGTGCCTTTCCTAGAACTCACTAGCCCAGACTGGCCTCGAACTCACAGAGATCCTCCTGCCTCTGCCTCCCGAGTGCTGGGATTAAAGGCGTGCGCCACCAATGCCTGGCTTAAAGCCAAATTTAATGAGCATGTAGAGGAGAGCGAACAGTCCTTTGGTAATGACATTTTCATTCAGATCATCTATTTCAGAGAGCAGTTTAACAATACAGATAGGTCTACGCAAGTGCTCACCGCCTGACACTCCTGCTCTCACGTCGTGTATACGTGTGCAAACACTAACTGCCTGTACGGTGTGGATATTTAAGCAGATTCCCCTTGGTCATCTCTGCTCTTCCACAGGGACTCACACAGTGGTGTGTGTGGCTAATATTTGTACTAACCTCTTCAGAATTTCTGTTTCTGTGCAACATTGTTTGCTCTGTTTTCTTAAAGGCTTCCTTGAGACCAGGCTCCATGTTTCTTAGGCATAGCTTCTCCTTCGCTTCACTGTGAGCACAGCGTTGAGGTGGGTGGCTAGTTTTGCTCATAACTCATACATTTTCATATGCATTTTAGCTTCTGGATTGGTTTTAAATTTATAGTAGCGGGTCTCCATATTTCCTTTTGAGCCAAAACTGGTGTTAATAATGCCTAGAATGTTGAGTGCTACTCATATTAATAGAAACCTTTTTTAAAAGACTTAGAAAAGAATTAATTCTTCCCATGATGCTTGTTAGTAACTCCCATTACTATAAATGATGGCTCCCAGGTTCTGGTGTGGAGAGTCTAGTGATGAAATGTTAGAAGTGTTAACTGTAGTCAGCTATAGGAACTCACTGTTGTAAGTTAATTAAACGCACCAATAAGCAACTGAAGCATTTTATTATTTTAATTTGTATAAACAGAAGTTTGGTTAGCTAATGAGAAGTGGCAGAGCTCTTGGAGTTTGATTGACTCCTACACTTAAACTTTTTTAAAAGTGTGGATGACACATGAATTTATTCAGGCAACTTCTCTTGCAAAATATTCCACAGGTGTCATATTTATTTTTGAGTATATGGTGCAGGATTTTGTCATTTCCAGCCTAAAACTCTGGTTACTAAAAGAAAACCTGTTAGCAGTCACCTCCTAGTTGTGAACTTGATGAATGATATTCCATCTGAAAGGTGCAAGGATTTGTTTGATTATTTTGTGGTTCTGCACAAATCACAAAATGAGAGGTTTATAAGTTGGTTAAAAAGAATTTGGTAAATAGCATGTTATTTTTCCTCCGAGATTTGAGAGGGTGTCGGTCCTTTCTGAGAGGATGCAGATTGGCTACATCTCACTGAAAAGCTCTCCCACCCAAATTCTACCTCTTTGCTAACAGCAATGGAGAGAAAATTATGATCATAAAGAAGAATTTAAAACATAAGCTAGCTGTGATGTCACTCAGTGATAGAGTGCTTGCATAGTATGTTTAAGGTTTCTGGGTTCAATCCCAGCGTGGGGAGCAGGGAGAACACTAGCCCCCTGCGGCACTGGATTCAGCAGGCGGCAGATAGGCCTGGAATTGTGGTCCTTTAAGAGAACAGAGAATGAAACTTAGGAGTTGTCAAGCCACAAGTCAGATGAGCAGAGCCCAGCCACCTTTGTGAAGCTAAGAGCCGGGGGCCATGCTTCCCAATCAGGGCAAAGCTAAAGACCCTCTGTTTTTCCGCCTGTGAAACTGAAAGAAAGCAGAAACCCCATGGTGCCATGTCTATACTGTACACCAACCCACTGCACAATACCATTGTGGCTGTGGTTCTCAACTGGGGGCAGTTTTCATCACCTGGGGGCAGCGTGCCTCTGACTGGGAGCAAGGGAGCATGCTGGTGGCGTCTAGAGGGTAGCGGCCAGACATGCCGCCTTCTACTCAGCTACGTACAGAGCCTCCTCTGTTGCCACAAACCCCTGAATAATCTGGTCCCAAGTGTCAGTGGTGCTGTTGTGAGAAATGCTGTAGGGTAGTGAGTTCTGAGCAGTCCAAGGCAGCATGCAACTCTTTGTCTAGAGAGAGTGAGCACAGGATAAAAAACTCAAAGAGGAAACCAAGGTCTGTGGGGAAAGGGCTAGACAGCAGGAGAATCTATGCATTAAGGAAACAGAAATCTAAAAAAAGACTTTGAAGAAAGGATATCGAGAATTCTCAAAAGATAAAGGAGGAAATAACATCCATAAAATTCGAGTCAGAGTTCATGAAACAAATGGAGAGTTGCGGGTGTGTGACTCAGAAAAGCAGCCTGAAAAAAGGAACTCTGGTTACTATAAACTCAAGCCGAAAGGCAGAGCGGTGGGTGCGCGCGATGTGCAACGTACACCACTGATTTGTTAACACCGTTTCCAATACTTTCCTCTCAGACTGGTGGCATTTGAAGTCATCCATTGCAGGGTATTGAAAATCTATTTTCCTCGTAAATTATCAGATGTAATCTGCCAGCATCCAAGCAGAACAGCTTTGGCCTGTAAGCATGGCGTGCACAAATAGCAAAGCCAGATCTGCGTAAGGAAAGCTGTTCAACTGCTCTTTAAAGCCTAAGTGTTGAAGTGGAAATAGTGAAGGGACAAAAGATAACTATCAGCAAGCAAAAACGAGTTGGTGGAAGCTATTTGACATTAAAAATGATAAATGGCTGAGTGTGGTGGCACGTGACTGTAATCCCACCTAGAGGCAGAGGCAGGAGGATTACCACAAGTTTCAGGCCAGGTTGGTGTACGTAGGAAATTCCCGGTGAGCCAGGGAACAAAAGAGTAATGATATACATATTAGTACAACCACAGGAAGTCTAGCCAACAGCTATATGAAAGTGTATCAGGATTAGAGGGCTCAAAACTAACAGGAGACCTATGTGTTCAACCCAAGAACACATAGGTGAGAACTCCCCTTTGTGTGAGTTCCTGAATGAAACCTTGGGCACCTAAGTAGGAAAGGGGGGGAAGAGAGAGAACAGATGGTTAGAGGCAGTGAATGACTCAGTCAGAAACTCACCAAAGGTATTGAATCAACTAGATTTTAGTCAGGACAACAGAATCAATATAAATGTTACAGAATAACAGTTCATTACAGAAACATGGTTTTCTGCAGTTGTGGGAGGAGCTGGAGAAGTCGAAATTCAAATCGGGGAGTTGGAGGACTGGCAAGGAGCCTCTAGCCAGCCCTGTTGAAGCTCTGGTGCAGGTGGTCAGTCCAGGACAGGATTTGGAAGGCAGGGTAGATCCATCCAGCTGCTGAGCGGAACCCCAAAGGAGACCAGGTGGAGACCGCAGGAAACTGTTGCGATTGTATCTGCTAGTGGAACTGGAGCCGCTATTGGTCAGCGGGAGGGAGAGAGCTACATGCAGAACTGTGTGCAGAGAGCGAATCTCCAGGCAGCCTGTGTCTCCTGTCTAATCACCATGGCCTTCAGAATGGAATGGCTGCTTTCCCGATCTTCTGCAGTTATCTGTTACTCAACTAACCTGGATCCATCTGAATATTGGTATTCTGGGACTGTTTCCAGCCTAGCCAAGCTGACCCAGTACATGTGAATAGGCTTGGTATTATATTCTAGGGATATGAAGATTAAGATCAATAATAACCACTGTGAAAACTCTAGTCCTATGCTTCAGGAGCTGGTCTAAATTTATACATACATTTATATATATTCATCAATTATGAGACTCATGCTGGGATTTTTATTATATTTCTTTCCAAGACTTACACAGTGTTCTTTAAGTTAGTAGTAGCAACCATTTGGCAGAATCTAATGCAATGGGACACAGTGTTTCTGAGTATACCCACCAGAGAGAAGTGCTCAGAAAAACGCACGTGATGATATTTAATGTGTCATTATTTGCTTTAGTGAAAAATAGAGCAAACGGAAACAGACTGACAGTGAAATACTGACTAGGAGTCAGAGGGATGTACTAGATAGTGCTGTCAGAAAAAACTGCTCGCAGCCACAAGTCACAGAACGATGCGCATGCTTCATTATTCCCACAGAAGCACTTGAGGTGACATCCACAAGGACTCCCCAGATGTGTAGAATCTGTGGCTGTGGGAGACCATGGGGCAGCTGCAGCACTCACTGTCTCTCAGCAGAACTCTGCCTCCTTGGTCTCTTGCTCCCTTTGTCTGAGGCAACCAACCACAGCTGGCTTTGTCCCAGTCATGGTGATTCTGCCCCTCACTAACAGTTGACTCAGGAGTTGATTTGTAGTTCTAGAGAGTTCTGCTCAGTACTTTTGGTGGAAATTTTACACTGAGCTGCATGGTGGCAGTACTCCAGTTCTTGATTCAGGTGCTAGAGTTAAAGAGGTATTAGTTCTGTGATAAATAAGCGAGCTATCTGTACTTGAAGAAAACATTTACTTAGAAGTGTACAAAAGAGACATATGGGAGAAAAGTCTGCCTTCTGCAGTTAACGTCCCACGGTCTGTATTCTAGCATCTCCCAAAAACCACGAGGCCACGTGAAACTGGGGCAGAATTACCTACACCTGGCTGTGAGGGGCAGGAGGGGTCAGCTAGCACCTCGGGTGCAATGACCCTCCCCAGGCCTGACCTTGAGGGTCACCTGTTAAATTGGCCCAGCAGTTCTGACGGTGGTAGTTTTGCTCAGTGGACAGCACCCTACACCAAAGACTTACATGTCTGAAAAGTAACCCCCCCATACACTCCCTGTACATTGGGTTGATAATTAGACAGATAAATCTAGACTGCAGAAATAATTTCCCCTCAGAAATGTTTAAAGCCCCAACCATGTCATCCATGCTGGGTGAGGCTTTCCCATCGTGTGGCCCTTCTGGGGACACCCACGCTCTGTAAGTAAGCCCAGTAAACTCACTGGTCCCCAGGCTGAACTTCGGTAGAGTTGTACTTCGGTCTGTCCTCAGGGCCCTCGAGGGAGGGGTTAGACCTTTGTTCCCTCAACAGACCTAAAAAGGAAGAAGAAAGCCTCCTCCCACCTTTCCTAGGAACCCCTGGGAGGTGGACCCTGTGAGCACCAGGGCATGAGTTGAGTAGAGGAAGCCATCATTCAAGAAGAGGAAGAACCAACCCAGTGCTGCAGAGTGGGGGGGTCTGAGGGTGGGGAGCGCAGTACCTCAGCTCCCATGGATTGGTAGAGCCGGGGAATGGAGGGCTCAGAGAAAAAGGAAGCCAAAGATCACCGAAGGCCTTAACTACAGCAAGAGGGGAATTTCATCATGTTCAGATCAGGAAAGAAATTCGACATACAGATAAACTTAGCAAATGAAAGAAAAAACAAACCTGTGAACTCATGGAAGCCAGCTTTAAGAGAAACAAATACAGTGATCGTACATTGTGGCTCAGCTCAAAATAATCATCTCATGGCTACCATAGTGTGGGGCTGTTTGTTGATGTAACCAAAGCTTGTGGTGGTGACTCTTCTGAGAATAAGGGGAAGGGACGTGTGGGCATGTGGGGAAGAAGTGGGGAGCCAAGTATAATAGAGCCAGAGCCGCCTCTCTCCGTGGATTGTGGGTCATATCTAAGCCCGTCAGTCAAACAGGACTAGGAGGGTGTTCCTTACAAAAGCAAGAGCGTACAACTCAGGGTGGGGCTTTGGGTTATGTCGGGAGTAATTGGTTCTAGGAACTGAGGCTAGGAACTGAGGCTAGAGTTCCTGTAGCTTAGCTAGTAAACATGTAAACGCACTTTTATTTAACCGCCCGGCTTATAAAATACTTTGACTTTTAAAGCCACATACATATATCATGTTTCTACAAGTAAGCATTACTTCTTAAGTGTTTTATGATTTCATTAGTTTGTTGGTAAACTAAATTGTTGGATGAGCATTTGCCCCATACCTGGCACCAGACAGCTTAGTAAATGTGTGATTGTGAAACAAAGCCTTGGTGTGAGTATCTGCTGCCACATGATGTGTGGATGCTGGCAGACCTTAAGGGAGGCAGCTCCATTCTGACTTGCGACTGTAAAGGCCTCGGAATAGACACTTGCAGTGGACCTCAGACAAGGCAGATCTGAATCTGAGATGCCCTGCCAGCCGTGGCCAGTGTTAAGTCCCTGTGGCTGGAGGGGAAGAAGTCCAGGGAGCTGCAGGAGGCAGAGCTGACTTCTGCCTCTGCTAGACATTTCTATTAGTCACTTTTTCCTGGGGATTTTCTCCTGCCCTCGCACCCAGACACTCTTAATTTTGTTATTGACTTTACCGTACTGGTTACGTTGTTGCACTCTCTGCTGGCTCCCTGCCTTGCAAACTTTTGGTCTAATTTGGAGAGGCACAAGGAAAGGGAAAAGAAAGCCTTGGTTTCTCCTGGCCCAATGTAAATTCCTCCACTGGCTCCTGACCACACAGGCAGCGAGATATAGCTGTTATCTTTTTCTGAAGTACTGAGATAAAGTAGTCATTTTCACAGTTTGAACATGACTTAGAATTATCAAGAGTGGTGTTGGA
This sequence comes from Peromyscus melanophrys, assembly GCA_902168415.1. Taxonomy (NCBI): domain Eukaryota; kingdom Metazoa; phylum Chordata; class Mammalia; order Rodentia; family Cricetidae; genus Peromyscus; species Peromyscus melanophrys. Next base: position 38,483 of record CABHPR010145178.1, read on the forward strand.
CATATCTAATTTTTTCAAAGATATGTAATAATTTCATATTCCAAAGTATCCATCGCTCTAATATTTGTGGGAAATGCTGCTCAAAGCAATTGCGCAGATTGCTTGGGGTGGGTTGGTGTGTATGTAACATCCTCAAATGTAGGGGTTTGTACCGTGGATTTGTTTTCTTTTGTATGGTTGGTTCCAAAAGAGGAAAGACTGGCTTAGAACAAACTAGCAGAGCTAAACCATATGGTTTGTACCAAATTAGAAACAGGTGAAGGTTGTTCAAATCCAGCGATCGCTTACCAAAGCTTTAGCTTGGAGTTTGTATTAAAGGCAGGTGGTTATATGTACAATAAAAGGCAGTCCCCAGCACACCGGCTTATTGATACATATGTGATTGATCTTTCTGGATAAAACAAGGCGGAGTTAATAAATCACTGCACATAGCTATAAAGATGTTTGGGCTTGAAAGCCTCGCCTGTAAGAGCAAATGTGGACCCTGAAGGAAATTTATGAAGCATAGATCCTTTTAGCTTTACTTAACAGCTAACATCTGACTGACCCAGGGGGACCATGGAAATTTATTGCTGGGCCATTCAAATATTTGAGCTGTTGTGTGATGTAGAACAGGTAAAGATTAGCCCAATAACAAATATGAGGCTATAAAATAAAATGAGATTTCGATGGCTTGTAAGTACTTGTCAGAGGTCAGCTCCAAATGACTGGTCAGAACTGGGCAGGTCTCACTGCTAATTAAAGGGGAGTTGATTACAACAGCCTGGATGTTTACACTGGTTGCTCTCAGGTGGGCATCCTTAGAGCTTCCTCCGCTGTGAAGTCAGTACTTCTCACGTGACTGAGGAACTCTGAATTACCTTTCTGTGCTCTGAAACTGTGCACGATGATGAGCTGAAGTGATTTTTTTCAGTTTCATAATTGAAATACATCTTTCTCAAATATGTTCTGAATGTATGGGTTCCTAGACAGCATATGCCCTTGGAAAACATGTCCACTAACTTATGTGTATAAATTTGAGCTTTGACATCCTGAAAGTAGGTAAAGGTATTTAAGCCTCCGTGATAGATGACCTAAAATTAGCCTTCCAAACTTAGGTAGTTAACAGATTTATGGACAGTTATTGAAAACTTGATTTACTGGAGTTCTGTGAACTTATCTCCAAATCTTTTATTCCCTTTTATTTGCATAAGTCTGGAAAGTAATGATGTGTGAGTATTGTTCCTGGGACTTTAGTAGCTGCAGTTAGGACTTTAATGGGGCCATGGTTATTGGTGCTGACAATTTCTGCCCTTTTGATTTAGCCCTAAATCCAAAATGTTGTCATAAAAGTTAGAGTCGGTGGTTTTCGAAGTGCCAGCTTATCAGACAGCAGTCGGTGACTTTGGTGACCATTGTGTGAGTGAACATCTGGTTTGTGGGGGAAGAGCATCTCCACAATCGTTATAAAAATCCTGAATAAGATTGTTACTAGAAGGGAAACACAAAACAACATGCAGATGTTTGGGAGTTAGGTGTGGGCTAACATCCCTGCCCCTCCCTCATCCTTACGTTCTCTCCTCTCCTCTCCACAAAACATAGTGCTCAAGAAACTGGGTTATAGTCGTGGGAAGACTGTAGCTCACTGTATACAATCCTGTGTAAGATTCAAGGGATCCATGGGTAAATTATACTCGAGTGTGAAAGGTGCTGGGTTAAGAATTATACTGGGCTTTCTGCAGGCAAATGGGGAGTGAGGTGAGTGGGACCCAAGTGACCACTATGGAATGTGGGGGAAGATCAGGATCATGGATGCTGGTGTGTGCTGAGTTCACTGCTGCGTCCTTAGCTCTGTCTGTGTGTGTGTGTGTGTGTGTGTGTGTGTGTGTGTGTGTGTGTGTGTACTGAAGAGCTAGTGTCCTGCTGCGCCCTCAGCAGTGTGTGTGTCTGTGTGTGTATATATGCTGAAGAGCTAGTGTCCTGCTGTGCCCTCAACAGTGTGCGTGCGTGCGTGTGTGTGTGTGTGTGTGTGTGTGTGTGTGTGTGTGTGTGTGTTATGTAAAAACAAGTTTGGTTGTCTAGAGGAATATTAAAGAATGAATGATGGAAATATTTCCAAATCTTAAAATCTCTGACCCTCATGGCTTGTTTGGAATTTACAAGGCTGTGGTCGCCTAGATATTTCTCAGTTGGTGTTTGTCCGATGTGTTCATCCTATCATTTGTTTAGATGGGTGTATTTAACACCCACTGAGAGCTTCAGCTTAACCGGCCATGTCCTTAAAGAGATTATATTCTCACCGACTGAGGAGACAAGACATCTGTGTGAACAATGAAGTATGGGCTAGAACGTGCCAGGTGCATAAAAATGCCTTGTAACGCAGAAGCAATCAAAGGAATAAAATATGGGTTGTCTCCTTGAGGCACCTACAGATGGGGAGGGAGGGAGGGAGGTGGGAATGAAGCTGGTCCTGATGGAGGTAATGGTCCCCAAGTGCTGACTTTCCTGGGAGGTGTGACGAATCCAGATATTTTGTGGGAGTCTCCTATGGATCCTGAAAGCTAGTGAGTTTGGGGTGCTGACTTGGAGCAGAGCGCCCTCACTCCGATAGCAAAGCTAAGGCCTGGTCTGCTTCCTCTCTGGCTCAGAGCCTTAATTGATTATGCCTCAGCCTCTCTGTTTTTCTCCTTTCCCCGCTTAAAGAAGGTTTTGGATAAATAATTTTCATACAGGGGATTAAGCCCCCCGTTGTGTTACCAGCACCGTGTAGGGAACTGGCTTGCGGTGAATGTGCGTTAGGAGACTTGAGCTGTTTCATAAACAAACCTGCATGGCAGACCACATCAGGAAGGGTTGTCTTAGACATTGAAAATGCTGAATGGCTTTTCTTCTGGGTTTATGTTCCAGATGGAAATGTCTTCTGGCGTTGCTGAGTGTTTATGTACCTTGCATGCTTTAATTGTCGAGTTTCTTTTTTTATTTTTTTTAGCATTTACAGATTTTTGTGGGAAACAGGTGCTGCTAAAGCTAGGCAAATGCAAGGTGGCTGTTAATGTTGTGGAATGTGATTTTTGATTTACTTGGCAGAAATTTTATTTTACAAAACTGACTATTAAAAAAGACAGGTTTTCCATCCTTTAATTATGTTCTGTTCACTGAACTTTGCCTTTGGACTATTTTTCAAGTTAGAAAAGGGGTGTGGGATCTGGGAGGCTTGCTTCTATAAGGAAATTGATACTGAGTTTGTTAACAGTTTCCACAGCGCTGCTACTTTCACCAAGTTATTTTGAGGGTGGGGTATTTTTTAGCCTTATGAAATTATGTGGAATTTGATTTCTCTGAAACCCATTCTCTTTTTAGTGGAGCCCTGTCCAAGTGTCGTGCTCAGCCTTGGCTCCGGTTTGAAGCCCTCTCATCATGATGTCCTCTTTGCAAGTTCTGAGGTTACATCTTGTTCCCTATCACAGCACATCAGTCTCTTTAATTGGCACATGTCATCTTTCATTATAGATTGTCTTTCTTCAGCCAAAGGAGGCAGAGGGAAAATGCTCCTGGTGTTCCCCTGGCACTCTTGCCCCTCTGTTTCTCAGTCAGATTGTAACCTCATGGTCTCAGGGCTTGTGTCTGACCTGTCTGTGTCTCCGTCTGCCTGTCCCTTGCCATGCATCCCCTGTCCACATCTACTGGTTGTCTCTCTGTTCCTGGAGAACAGCGTGCTTCCCCTGTCCGAGCATCCCTCCTTTAGTTCCTGCCTCTTTGAGGTCTCAGCTAGTCACGTTTTCTCTGCATCCTCCCTTTCCTCTCTGAGGTAGCGTTTCTTGCTCTAGAATGCTTTATGAATTACACATTTGCTGGCATGGTTAAGTGAGCAGTGCCTGACTACTCTGTTGGAGTCTAAGCTTCCCCCCATCTGTTTGCCCAACTATATCTCTCCCAGATAGCATTTTTACCTGGCACACAATATTACCTAGTTGGCTTTCTGGTGCTGTGGTAAAAGCAAAGGAAACTTGGGGAAGAAAGAGTTTATTTGGCTTATGGCTTACAGTCCATCACTGAGTTAGACCAAAGCAGGAACTTGTAGCAGTACTTTCTCGTCAGAACCGCCAGCTGGCAAATAACAACAGGGAGACATTATTAATTATGAAAGCTCAGCCTTAGCTTAGGCTTGTTCTCAACTAGCTCTTACAACTTAAATTAACCCATTTATATTAATCTATGTTCTGCCACGTGGCATTACCTCACCTCCGTACTGCCCATCCTGCTTCCTCTGAATCTGGCGACTCTGCCTTTCTTCTTCCCAGAGTTTCTCTCTCTGCCCAGAAGTCCCACCTATACCACCTGCCTAGCTGTTGGCTGTTCAGCTTATTACACCAATCACAACAGTAAACCTTCACACAGTGTACAAATATCCCCAACAGGAACTTAGGACGAAAACTGAAGCAGAGACCATGGAGGAACACTGCTTACTGGCTTGCTCCTCATGCCTCACTTAGCCTGCCCTCTTATACAACCCAGGACCGTATGCCCAGGGTGGTACCATGTAGGCAGAGTTTTCCTGTCCTACCAGCCAACTTCTGAATAACTATACTGAGTCTTTTTTTATTATTAAGAAATTTTTTAGTTCATTTTACATACCAATCAAAGATTCCCCTCTTCCCTCCTTCCACCCCTCCAACCTCCCCCAACCAACCCACCCTCCATTCCCTCCTACAAGAAGGTAAGGCCTCCCATGAGGAGGTACATTTAGTAGAGGCAGGTCCAAGCCCTTCCCCCGCCTCAAGGCTGTGTGAGGTGTTCCACCATTGGTAGTGGGCTCCAAAAGGCCTGCTCATGTACCAGGGATGGATCCTGATCCTACTGCCAGGGGGCCCAAGCAGATCAAGCTACACAACTGTTTCCTATATGTAAAGGGCCTAGTCCAGTCCCATGCAGGCTCCACAGCTGTTGATCTAACGTTCATGAGTTTCCACTAGTTTGGTTTGGTCGTCTCTGTAAGTTTCCCCATCATGATCTTGATGCCCCTTGCTCATAGAATCCCTCTTCCCTCTCTTTGACTGGACTCCTGGAGCTCGGCCTGGTTTTTGGCTGTGGATCTCTGCATCTGTTTCCATCAGTTACTGGAGAAAGGCTCTATGATGACACTTAGGGTATTCACCAATCTGATTACCTGGGTAGGCCAGCACAAGCACCTTCTCCACTATTGCTAGTAGTCTAAGCTGGGTTCATCCTTGGGGATTCTTGGGAACTTCCCTAGCACCCAGTTTCTCCCTATCCCCATGATATCTCCCTCTATCATGATATCTCTTTCATTGCTCTCCCACTCCATCCCTGTTACAGTTTGACCATCTAGTTCCCTTATGTTCTCATCCCCTATCCCCTACCCTCCATTGCCCACCCCTCATCCCCAGTTTAGTCATGGAGATCTCATCTATTTTCCTTTCCCAGGGTTATTGATGTGTCCCTCTTAGGGTCCTCCTTGTTAGCTAGCTTCTCTGGAGCTATGGGTTGTAGTCTGGTTATCCTTTGCTTTACATCTAGTATCCACTTATGAGTGAGTACATAACCATGTTTGTCCTTCTGAGTCTGGGTTACCTCACTCAGGTTGATATTTTCTAGTTCCATCCATTTGCCTGCAAATTTCATGATGGCATTGTTTCTCACTGCTGAATAGTACTCCATTGTGTATATGTACCACATTTTCTTAATCCACTCTTCGGTTAAGGGGCATCTAGGTTGTTTCCAGGTTCTGGCTATTACAAATAATGCTGCTATGAACATAATTGAGCATGTGTCCTTGTGATATGATTGAGTATTCCTTGAATATATGCCCAAGAGTGGTATAGCTGGGTCTTGAGGTAGATTGATTCCCAATTTTCTGAGAAACCACCATACTGATTTCCAAAGTGGCTGTATAAGTTTGTACTCACACCAACAGTGGAGAAGTGTTCCCCTTGCTCCATATCCTCTCCAACATAAGCTGTCTTCAGCCACACTGAGTCTTAACATTAATTATAAATGCTCAGCCGATAGCTCAGGCTGGTTACTAGCTAACTCTTACACTTTAAATTAACCCATATTTTTTATCTACCCTCTGCCATGTGGCTCATGGCTTGTTACCTCATTTTCTACATGTCCTGTTTCCCCTGTGTCTGCTGGCATCTCTCATGACTCCATACTTCTCCATCCCAGCATCCTTAGTTTGATTGCCCCACCTATATTTCCTGCCTGGCTACTGGCCAATCAGTGTTTTAGTTTTTATTTATTTTTATTTTGTTTGTTTGTTTGTTTATTTATTTATTTGATTTTTTTCGAGACAGAGTTTCTCTGTGTAGTTTTGGTACCTGTCCTGGATCTCTCTCTGTAGACCAAGCTGGCCTCAAACTCACAGAGACCCGCCTGGCTCTGCCTCCTGAGTGCTGGTATTAAAGGTGTGTGCCAGTACCACTGGCCAGTGGTTTTTTTTGTTTTTTTTTTGGTTTTTCGAGACAGGGTTTCTCTGTGTAGCTTTGTGCCTTTCCTGGAGCTCACTTGGTAGCCCAGGCTGGCCTCAAACTCACAGAGATCCACCTGGCTCTGCCTCCCGAGTGCTGGGATTAAAGGCGTGTGCCACCAACGCCCGGCTGGCCAGTGTTTTATTAAACTAATTCAAGTGACAAATCTTTACAGTTTACAAGAAGATTATTCCACAGCAGCACCACCCACATCAATCATTAATCAAGGATATGCCCCACACATTTGCCTGCAGACCAATCAGGCATTTTCTCAAATGAGGTTTCCTCTCCCCAAATGACTGTAGCTTGTGTCAAGCTGACAGAAAAACTAATCTGCACCCAGTAACAGTTTGTTGGAATTTGTTGAATTAAGTACTGCATCCATAGAAATGGTTCTCTTCCACCCTTCCTGTGTTAGTGGGAGAGGTGTCCCAACACCATCTAAGACTCTGCTTGGTCTCATCCTATGACATGGAGAGCTTTAGAACAGCCTTTCTGCTGTGTCTCACGGTGTCCCTCTGCTGGCTGAGCTCTCCTCCCCATGTCAAGCTTGTCATCTCCATTGTCTCCCCTCCAGCCACTCATGGGCTCACACTAGACTGTCCCACTACACTGAGACTCTCCCCACACTGCCAAACCACCCACCAAACTATGTTAGCTCACACAGCTAAATCTAGCAGGCAGTTAACTTCCTGTTGCACAGCCTCTGAGCAGTGTTGAGTGTTGACAGCTTCCTCCTTGAGGTCCTGTTTTCCCTGAGCTGCTCAGTTTGCCTCATAACTTAGAGCCAGGCCTCAGAGTCACCTTTCATTTTCCAAGTATTGATTGACATCCTCAAGGCTCTGAAACTTGGCTCTATGAGGTGGCTCTTCAGGCCCTCCCATTCATACTCGTGGTTTTGGTTTCCACCTAATGTCTATAATTCCTTACTTGCTACTTTCACCTCAATTTCTCCCCCAAATATATTCAAGATACGTACACATATATGTATACATATCTTGAATATATTGTATATAATGGATATATACATTGTATATTTGTGTTCACCTGGTCCTTCCTCTGACCATTTTAAGATATATGCACTTATATATAATTCAAGATATATAATATATGTTCATTATATACAATATATTCAAAATGGTCAGTTTACAGACAACTACCATCTGCCTGGTTTCTCAGAGTACAAACTGAAGGGTCATTTCCTTCCTCTTTTTCTTTTTTTTTAAAGGACGGAAGTTTTAAGACAGAGTATTGCCATATAGCTCAGCTCTGACTCACAATCCTCCTGCTTCCACTTCCTGAGTCTGATATTACAGGTATGTGCTCCCACACCCAGCCCCCTTTTTGCCATCATAGCAGTCATCACAAAATTCTTCTAGTTCTACTCACAAATTAGAGCTCAGAACATATCTGCCTTTCTACCCCTGGAACCCTATTCAAAATGGTTTTCATTTTTGGCCTGGAACATTGCAACAGACTGTAAAACAGGTCTTATTCTCGTTTACCATACTGTAGCCAAAAACACTCTTTAAAGAGCTGGTATACGTATGAACCCACAGAGCTATGACAGCATGTACGAACGAGATCTGTGCAGGTTCAAACTAGACAGAATCCCAGTATAGAGAACTTGGTTTTGTTCTGCATTTCTTGCAGTTTTAAGAGAGAAAAAAATGTATGGCTGATGGTTAGGGAGGGGTCAGGGAGGAGTTGAGAAGGGAAAGAACATCACCAAAATAAATTGTATGAAAAATTCTTTAATTAAAATTAAAAAAAACTAAAATCTACGTCCCAGGCTGGGGAGATAGCCCATTTTGTAAAGTGTTTTTCTAGCATGCAGGATGTGCTATGTTGGATTCCTAGTACCATAAACTATCCCAGAACTCAGGAGGTAGAGTCAGCAGAATCAGAAATTCAAGGCTATCTTCTTGGAGAATCCAGGTCTAGTCTGGAATACAATGAGATCCTGCCTAAAAACAAACAACTCAGAACCCAACTCCATTTCACTCATGAGTAAAGAATGGATTTCTGCTGTGAAATAACCCTTTTATATACTGTGAAGATGTGTTGCTCTCAATGGTTTAATAAAGAGCTAACTGGCCAACAGCTAGGCAGGAAGAGGTTAGGTGGGAAAGCCAGACTGAGAGAACACTGGGAAGGAGGGTGGAGTTGCCAGGGCACGGAGAGAAGCAAGATGAACTTGCTGTGCTGAAAAGAGGTGCTGCCACATGGTAGAACGTAGATAAAAAATATGGGTTAATTTAAGATATAAGAGTTAGTTAGTAACAAGCCTAAGCTATTGGCCAAAGCATTTATAATTAATAATAAGTCTCCATCCAGTCCTGATGAAAAACTCTGCCTATACATTTCCTGTGGTTTACAGAAGAACCCTGTTCTCTCAGGTCCCAGACCTGCCCAATATCCCCATAAAGCCTCTAGCTTTCATTTCAGTGTCCCCTACACTTGGATAGGATGAGACCTCCATTCTGCCTGTTGCTTACCCATCTTTGAGTCTGCCTCTCACACCTCATATAAAGTCTATCAGCAAATCATTTGGCCTCATCCTCAACATAGGAGACGTGAGCCACTTGCCTCCCTCTGCAGCCGCTGTGCTGGTTCAAACCACAGGCCACTGGGTATTGCAGTAGCCCCTCCATGTTTTCTTTCCTTTTCCCTTATAACTTGTTCTTTTGGGACTTCTAGTCATTGTTTTTAACTTGTTAACTTTTAAGTGAGGTTTGTTGACCCATTAGACACTGGGAGGAGAATTATCAAAAAACTCATCCCATTCATGTTGGCATGAGTTAGAGTAAGATGGTATATCCTGAGTTCTGTAAGAGAGCTCCACTCTCTATATGAGAGGCAAGTAGCATACTTATTTCATCCTAAGGTTTGGGAATAACTGTTCACAGGACACTACAGGGACAGAGAAGAAAAGCCATTACCTCATGCCTCTAGGATAAGATAACACTCGATTTAGAACATGGGGAATTTGACATGTTTATGGGACATTTAGATAAAGATGTCCAGCACATGATCAGGAACCTATGAAATATGGAAGCAAGACTACAATGTAGCTAACAAGGGATAATCATGGCATAAGTGGATTTTGATGCTTTCATTTTTCAACAACATTTATTGACTTTCTCAACTATAAAAAAGCAGCCTAAATACTAGAAATATAATAAACAACACAGATAAAAACGTGTACCTTCCCAGAGCATACATTCTGGTTGAAGGAAATGGACTCAAATGAGAAACAGATGATAGAGTGAACTGAAGGGCTATTGTTTTCTTTTGAATCAACTTTTACTATGGAAAACTTGAAGCACATATACAAAAGTAGAGGAAATGGTATAACATACCCTTAAGCCCAGCTGTTTAGGTACACTCATTAATCTTTTTATCTGTATTCTTATTCTCTCCATCCAAGTGAATTATTTCTAAATAAACCCTGGCTATTATAACATTTTATTCATAAATATTTCAACATGTCTCTAGTCTAAAAGATAAGTTTCTAATACAGTGTTAGGCCACCATCATAGGTTAAAAAAAAGTTCCTTAGTGTTATCAAATAACTATTAGCCCATACTTCTCCAATCATTCCATGACTTTTTTTTAAAGATTTATTTATTTATTATGTAGTGTTCTGCCTGCATGTATGCCTGCAGGCCAGAAGAGGGCACCATATCTCATTACAGACAGTTGTGAGCCACCATGTGGGTG